>CAKAOH010039796.1:0-29050 GCA_916701665.1 Sebastiscus tertius
TATTTACACAATATATAAATAGAGTTTATTGTATTTTTTTGTGTTTCTTCATCAAAACGTCGTTCTATTTCCTTCTTTAAGAAGATACTACTTTTACCACAGTTGTGCAATTAACAGAGTCCTCCTGGTGAAGACAGTTTAGAACATACTTCCAATAGTAAATCTGATTTTCATCCATATTTTTGCATTGCTTCATCAGTTTTTCACGTGTTTATAGTAAACACAGATAAACCTTTCAGATTTTCTTTGAAAACTAACAAAAAAAGAAAATCAAACCAGACACCCTCACCCACATTCACACACACAAAAAGCATCTGAATGAGTGATATTCATAGGCTGGATCTGATCTGTTGAATGCACTAAAGTGCAGGTGTCTGATTACTCTTCATCTTCATCTCCTCTCACTAATCAGCGGCCTCAGCCTCCCATCATTCATTCACTTTTCCTTAATCTAAATCTTCTCCGTTTCCTCCAGCGCTCCTCCTTCCATCTTCCCTCCACCCTTCCCCTTCATCCCTCCATCAGTCACTCCGCCTCCTCCATCCCTGCTGGATGTCTCTGTTCGCTAGCTGAACACCATCCAGGGTATCTGTAGATCTGCACACGGTGTTTGCATGGAACCATTCTGGTCTTCATGTTGTCATGTTCATGTTGTCAAGCCTTGTGTTAAGCAGACATTTAGAAAAACCCTCACTGATGTCTGCCCTGTACATACATTACACTGGGAGTTCATTCATTCTGGGTAATGTATGGCAAATGTCATTACTGTGGCAAATATGTTGCTGCATGTACAGACTTTTAAAATATTTGCTGTAAAGATGACTGAAAATATTCATTTTATTTTAATTTTAATTTTATTTTTTATTTTTATCATTGTGAAAGTGGTATTTTTTTCATTCTTTATTTTTTCCCTTTTTTTCAAAGTTGTTCTCATTATGCAATTTACAGTTCGTAATTACAATAGTTTATAAACCAGTTTTTTAAGTAGTTGCGCTTAGAGACTAACACAATAAGTACACTAGAGAAAACAACTTCAGCATTCAAAATTGAAATAAAATTAAGAAATGAAAAAAATAATAATAATAAAATAATAAAAAGAAAGAATAGAATAAAAAAATGTAAAATAATCTGATTTCATTCATTTTTTTCACTCTTTTATTATTTTATTTTATTTTCTATTTATTTACTTTCATAAGTTATTTATTTCATTACTATTATTTATTTATTTATTTATTTTCTATTTATTTACTTTTATAAATTATTTTATTTTATTACTATTATTTATTTATTTATTTATTTATTTATTTATTATTATTATTATTATTTTATTTATTTATTTATTTTTATTTACTTATTTTTTTATTTTCCTTTTGTGTGACCAAGACCAACATGGGGTGGGTTGGGAAGGTCCTTTTTCTGTTTTTATTTCATGTCACGGACGCTGAGTTATATTCTACATTTGACCTTTGCCATGTCTGCAAAAAAATCCAATTAAAAAAGATTTGGGAGAAAAAATACCCAAAGTCACAGCACAACAAGCCCCTGGAGTTTCTGAAGGTAACATGCACCGCTTTTACAAAGAGCAGCTTTGCCGCAGGAGCCTGTGTTCCCTAAATGTTTACGTCTCTGTTAAGTGTTCTGTTCTCGTGCTCTCTGACAAACAGATCTCCTCGATAAATCTCTCTAAATCGTTTATTTTAATTTAGCTGCTCTGGTCAAAAAAACATATTTCATATTCGCTGCTGCAGTGCAGCGGGCAGGCAGGACCTCAGCTGTGGGCTGCAGAAACCAAAGCCAGCCTGATTGACTGAAACCTTAAAGCATACTACTGTACAACTGCTTGATCGTTGAGAGTGTCAGGTTTGACTTGCTTGTGAAGTGCTGATGTGCTGTCTGTATTAGCATGGTGGTCAGGGTTGGAAATTAGCACCAGCCACCAGCCAAATGCTGGTAAAATATGCAAGCGGCTGCTAGATTTGCTTCACTCACCAGCCTAAAATGGATATCTATTGAGTGGCTGGTCGATTTTTTAATCCACCAACCACAGTGGCAGGTGGACAAAAGAGTTAATTTCCAACACTGATGGTGGTCCGCTGTAACTAGACAATCATTAAATCTACAGCCTCTTTTTCAGCATCCCTCTCTCTCTCTCTCTCTGATCCTCTGATCATTCTCTTCATTTTTTCCATCCTCATTCGGTCTTCTTACTGTCTTGCAGCCATCCTCGGTATGCACACCCTGATGAGTAACCAGCAGTACTATGAAGCCCTGGCCAGCAGCAACATAGTCAACAAGCAAGGCCTCAACAGTATGTTAAACACACACACACACACACACACACACACACACACACACACGTACTAAAACTTACGTAACGGAGTCTTTTATTTGTTGAAATCTGCAAGTTGCATGAGCTGTCTTCACTCGGTTCAATCACAGATGCATTTTGGATTCAACGACGTTCAAGAAACAAGTAAAAGTATCCTAAAATAAAGCAAATCACTCAACTAGTTTGTAAGAAAATAATCACCTCATTTAAGAAAAATGTTGAGTTGGACTAGAATCAAGTGAAATGATCTCATGTTGGCAGAATGTCTGTTGTTTTTTTTTACCAAAGATGATCGGCTCAGTCTTTTTCTGCTCTCCATGCAAGCACAAATATAGCTACTCAAGTACAAAGTGATTCAATAGATAATACTAAGTGTACACAGCAGACGCTCACACATTGTCCTATATCTCCTCCAGGAATAACTGATGATTCATCTGTTTATCCTTCATCTTGCACTACACAGTGTAAACTACTTCACACGCACGTGTTAATGAGCCGGTGTTTATCTTGCTTGGTGGCTCATCCTATAGATTCTCCTCCAGCCCTAAACAGAGGCCGAGGCCTCGAGCATCTCGCTTCCAAATATGACCGGCTCTCATAAAGACAGCCGGCTATAAACTTCTGATTCGCCTGCTGAAATCCTTCTGCTGCTTTTGCCAAATCTGATACTGCACGTTTGAAGAGAGATCCATAATATGCTTCAGTAATAGTGTCCCACTATTATTATTATTTACCTGATTATCTTACTGTAGACTTACATAAATTATATTAATTGACCAAAACGTTGGTCCAAGCTGATTTTATAACTCACTAAAACAACCTTATGTACATGAGATAAAACACACATTTATTGCTCCAGTAAGTTTAAACAATACTTTTACTACAAGTCACTGCCAAGCGTTTTAAACTGTTCTGTTTTATCTTCATTTCACTACTGTACAAAATAAATATTAAGGGACTTGAAACTTGTTTGAGTTACATAATCAGGTTCAGGTTCAGATTACTTTATTTGTACGTAAGTAAATTTGTTTTGCAGTTAAAAAAAAAAAAAAAAGGACAAGGTATCCATCCTGTCACATTTTACAGACACAGACAATAGAAAAACATGATAAAAAATGATCAAGACTCCACTGATCACTAAAACCACTAAAATACAATGAATTGAATATGAATAAATAATTAAATAAATAAGCAAGCGTTGCTTCTATAGCATCTATACATAGTGTTGCTACAACTTGTTCCTCTGAGTGATGGCTGCTGGAAATAAGATGTTTTTATACTGCTTTGTTCTACACCTTGGGACACTAAACCTCCGTCCAGAAGGAAGAAGCTGAAATTCACCGTCATCATTTAAAACAGAGTCGGCTTTTATGCGCTTTAACTGTCTGGTGTACAGGTACCCTACTGTAGGTTAAGCTGTGACTCACCAATCAGTTTACCAGACCATTTCACAATCTGATTCAGAGAATTTCTGTACTTTAAAGATAAGTTTTCCACATTGGGAGAAGGTAGGGTACACCCTGGACAGTTCACCAGACTATCACAGGGCTGACACACAGAGACAGACAACCATTCACGCTCACATTCACACCTACGGGACATTTAGAGTCAACAATGAACCATAACCTGCATGTCTTTGGACTGCGGGAGAAAGCTGGAGAACCTGGAGAGAACCCACACTAACACGGGGTGAACATGCAAACTCCACACAGTGCTAACCGCTGCACCACCACACCGCCCTTTTAAAGAAATATCTATTTTCAAAACATATGAAAAATGATTGCTATAAAACTGCTATACAATTAGGTCTAAAATATGCAAAAAAACCTAGTGTGGTTTGGTGTGCTTTGTTCTCTGTTTGTGCTAGGACAACATGTTGCTCCCCTATAAAAAGTTCACCTCTAAACCAGCAGAGAGCCTCATAATCAAGAGTCATATTTAACGTGACTGGGAAAATGTTGCACTTTCTTTAACCGTATTGAATGATGTGCTTTGTTTGGCAAAAGCTGTGGACAGATGAGGCTTTAAGAGCGTCTCAAGCTGTCAGCTATCCAGATAAAACTGCTCACGGTGTCGGTGCAGTCTGGCAGTCTTAAACTCTTAATGAAGACTTGTGTCGAGCGGGGAAAATGGCTACAAACATGTTTAAATGAATGTTGATTAAACAGGGAGACTAGTTGCCGTGTATGAGAGATCGTACTGTAAATGTGTTGTAGGTGTGATCCAGTGCACCCAGTACAAACCAGTCCCTGATGAAGAGCCCAACTCCACCGACGTAGAAGAGACCCTGTTGAGAGTGAAGAGCAACGACCCTGACCTGGTGGAGGTCAACCTCAACAACATCAAGGTAAGGCTGCTTTGACTGAAACATAACCAAGCTGTAAATCTTATATGAAACATCTGCCTCTCTATTATTTATAGTCGTCTCTCCTGGATGGTATTTTCTAGCACTCACTACTGAAGAAAACTCAACTTTGTCACACAAAAGATCCATATCCTGTTTGATTATGTTCCCAAAAGCAGCAGCAAATCAACCTGTGGTGCACAAAATTTAGTTCAATTTACACATTTTAAGATTGTAGATGGAATTTGAAAAGCTACTTATGAATTTAAACTAAATTAAATTATATATTTTGTAAATATGCAATACGAAAATCATTTTAGAGTATAAAATGAATTTCTTTAGAACACAGTACGACGTTTTCGGCATTTCACGAGCAAAAAGTAATGTTTCCGTATTGTGAAACATTGTGTAAACATTAATTTCATGACAAATTCTGTTTTGTTCGCATAAATAATGTAAATAATGAATGCAACGAACTGTAAAGCATTCACCACTGTAACGTTTGTGTTTTTCTGCATCCAGAACATCCCCATCAAGACTCTGAAGGCGTACGCCGACGCTCTGATGAAGAACACAGTGGTGGAGAGGTTTAGTATCGTAGGAACCAGGAGCAACGACCCCGTAGCATTCGTAAGTCACACAACTGTAACATTTAACACAAAATGCTGCACAATAATCCATTTTACTGGTTTATTGCTCTATTCCTCTGAAATCCAGTGCAGCCTTTGCTATAGTATTATTTTATTATTAACACGTTTCTGTCTTCTAACGTTTATCAAGGTTTAACCTGAGTTAGTTTAGTGCAAATCCTCTTATAGGGGAGTGTTTGTTGTTGGTTATAGTGATAATGGCACTAATGTGTGCTTAAGATCTTCCCAATATCTTGTGCTACATATCATCCCTCTACCACTTTGCACTTTTGTACTATCTAAAAAGACATATTATGCATAAAGCAGTCCTATAAAGACACTGTATGATGATGTGTTCCTCACCTGTTTCCTCAGGCGCTGGCAGAGATGCTGAAGGTGAACACGACGCTGAAGAGCCTGAACGTCGAGTCCAACTTCATCACAGGGACCGGTATCCTGTTCCTCATAGAGTCACTGCAGTTTAACACCATACTACAGGAGCTCAAGATAGACAATCAGGTACTAACTCATAAATACTACGATTTTAAATTCATTTTTTTAATGCCAGAATCGATACATTTGCTTCATTTGAGTCTATGTGGAGGTAGAAGGAAGTTAACGCTTTTATTGTTGTAGTCAGAGTAACGTGACGTCATATCCGTTTCGTATCCGTCAACCAAAACAAACCGCAGAGTGCCGAAATGAGAAAGTAGAAAACAGCGGAGGGTCTGCGTGGATACGACCTGCACCCTCACATTTTAAATACCGAAGTGGTAAACGCTACACATCCAGTAAAGTATGGAAACACTTTGGGTTTCACACATTACCAGGAAAAGCAGAGCTAGACATCACGGCTAAAGCTGCATGCTAACTCCGTCACGGACAGGAAACGTTATGGTATTGCGGTAACGTGCGGTCAAGTCGGCCGTCACTCTCATCTCCGTGGTCAAATGGGCCGACATTACAACTGTAGAGCACCCATATACTGACATTTATGTTAATACAGTATCACGAAACATAATGTCATGATACTCTATATTTCTGATATTGTCTTACACTCCTAACGTGCGTGTGTGTGTGACGTTACTGGCTGCATGTGAGTCAGATATCCGTTCACACTGATGTCACATATGGGTCACAATAGAGCAGTGAGCCCTGTAATGTGGACGCAGCCACACACACTTACTCACTATGTGAGTGTGTGTCAGGTAGTGTACACAGGCCGTCTTTGCCACTTCAGTCTCATGCTCCCTGATTGCATTGTCATGTGTCACACAGCATAGTTGTATATCTGTGACTCACCGCTCGCTCACTAGTTCAGCTCGTTGAATGGTCCCGGCTTCCTTCCTTTGCCATTTGGCTCCATTGACTGACTGAAGTGATATCAAACCGGAATTGAAAAAGCATGTTAACCCCTGCCTCTTTCATCCTCTGTTGCCATGGAGATCACCACCTTATCCGTAGCGGCACCGTTTGTGGAGAGGACGTCTTGTGTACTCGTCTTTTTGTCTCTTTTTCCCCCCCGATGGTTTCCACCTCGCTACCACAAATCAACTCACTTTTATACATCTCTCTTCTTGTATCTCCTCCTCCATCTCCCCCCGCACACACTCACTCTCTCCAAACTCCAGAGCCAGCCGCTAGGTAACAAGGTGGAGATGGAGATAGCCAGCATGCTGGAGAAAAACACCACGCTGTTGAGGTTTGGATATCATTTCACCCAGCAGGGGCCGCGCCTCCGGGGCTCCAACGCCATGATGAACAACAACGACCTGGGTGGGTTACACACACACACACACACACACACACACACACACACACACACACACACACACGCACACACACAGTTTATGTTTGCTCTGAGAAAATGAAAAGGCAGCTTGACAAAAGTTCATGAACTGATAACATTTCTAGTACATATTGTATTATACGACAGTGTTAGTTATGTAGTGTAACTCGCACAACAGTCTTTCAGGAGGATTACCTTTGGCAGTGTTGGTTGTTACGTGCGTCAGTGCCGACACTTTATCTTCACTATATCTCCTCGGGTTCTACTTTTATCAGACTCTAATAGAAGAATCAGAGTGATATCATCGGCCGGCAACTCAGTAGTACGGCCAGAAAGCCCCGGCCAATCACAACAGAGGCTTCTTAAGTTATGACATCAGCACTAAGAAAAGAGTCTGAGAGAGAGAACAAAATAGAAGTGGTTCTTACCATGCTAATGCACAAATTATTAATTACTTTAGATGAATCAACTCCTCGGATAGTTTCAACAAAAATGTAACCTTATAAGTTGGGCTGACCATCAAGTAAAATATTTAATCACAAATAAATCGCACATTTTTTATCTGTTCAAAATGTACCTTAAAGGGAGATTTGTTAAGTATTTGATACTCTTATCAACATGGGAGTAGGCAAATATGCTGCTTTATGCAAATATATAGATATATTTATTATTGGAAATCAATTATCAACACAAAACAATGACAGATATTGTCCAGAAACCCTCTCAGGTACTGCATTTAGCATAAAAAATACGCTCAAATCATGACAAACTGCAGCCCAACAGGCAACAACAGCTGTCAGTGTGTCAGTGTGCTGACTTGACTATGACTTGCCCCAAACTGCATGTGATTATCATAAAGTGGGCATGTCTGTAAAGGGGAGACTCGTTGGTACCCATAGAACCCATTTTCATTCATATGTCTTGAGGTCAGAGGTCAAGGGACCCCTTTGAAAATGGCCATAACAGTTTCTCCTTGCCAAAATTTAGCGCAAGTTTGGAGCGTTATTTATCTTCCTTTGCGACAAGCTAGTGTGAAAGTATTGGTACCAATGGATTCCTTCAGTTTTCTACTTTCATTTGATACCAGTATCTTCACTCTGAGCCCGCTACAACCTCCCAAAGATCAATTGCGTTAATGCATTCAAGAAATTAGTGGCATTAAAATGAATTTGCGTTATTATTGCGTTAACTTTGGCAGCCCTACTTATAAGCTTCACAGAATTATTACAAGTGCTCTTGAACGTAACCTGAGAACCAGTTTTAGGTTTTTAGAGAGTGAGTTTAAGTGTGAAGCGATCGTCTTCACCTCCACTCAAACAGGACTGAGGTTAATTTCAGAGTCATGATTACATTTGGATGAAGTTTCTGGTTCAGATGGTTTCGTAGTCGGCTCGTATCGTGTCACAAACCAGTCGAAGTGAAGTGAACGTGTCATAATGTTGTCATAATGTTTTTCCTTTAAGCTCGAGTCGTCAGGTCAGAGTCGGACGGCTCCTTCACCCTCACTCTGTCTGTCCCCGAGCTGGAGAGGGCCTTCGGGAAAAAGTTCAAGTCCAAGACTAAGTAAAAAAAAAAAAAAAAAAGAAGAGCGAGAAACACAAACACTGCACCGTTTGACCGCTCAGCCTCGCATTTCTTCTGCCAACATCACCTGGCTCTTTTCCAGACCGCTGGAAACCTCTGCCATCACCTGTCATCCTCCTCTGAGAGTTTCTGTTGCTTCTCCTCAGCACCTATCAGCACTTTCCTTCTTTTCATCTTGTCTGGTTGGCAGAGACCACTGACACAGTGTCTCCCACATTAAGCTGTTGTTGCTCTCCGGTCCCCACCAGAGTTTGTTTCCACAATTTCTTTACATTTCCAAAAGAAGAAACCTTTGTCCAACAAGGCATCAACGAAACTTAAGTCTGGACGGTCCAGAAACAGGGAAATAAGACTTGTTAGATCACCTTGTTAGGTAAATGAATGAAAAGTTAGTTAAGTTATTGTAAGACTACAATAACCCATACTGTTGAAATACAGAAGAACAAAGAGATAATAGGTAATATTTGGTTTTGATCCGATACCAGGTAATACGGGGCCAGAATCGCCGATATCGATATGATTTTATAATTAAAAGCTGTTTATGTCATGTTGCTTAATTACTTATCACATGCATGTCAAAAAAAAAAACAGGACACTTTTTAAAGGCAAATAATAAATAATATATATATTTATTTTTGTAAATTGAATGTGCAAACATCAAACAAGTTTTTTTTTTAATAAACAAAGTGCAAACATTTATTTGTTGAGAATAATTTAAAACTTTTTTTTAGTGCAAATAACTAAAAAAAAAAAAGCACAAACTGCCCTCAACCATCACTCACAGTTCCTCTTTCTTCAGCCGTCATGTCCATCGATCCTATTGACGCCAGAATCGATCTTCAAAACGAGACGTAGGTATCAGTAGTATCAATATTTTCACATCGATCCGCCCACCCCTCACGGATAAGATTCATTTCCCAAACAGACAGACAAAATGCCGAAGGGAGGCTTGAACTCTGCTTCTGTCATATGTCCTAGCAAGAGATAAGACATTGATGGACAACAGCACCCACTATATACCTCTTCTGTCTGTGAAATCTGATCACACAGGATGAAACTGTCCTGTTTTCTTGCTGCTTTAGTCGTTTTTGGGAGTTCCATCTTCTTCTGGCTGCAGAAACCTTCCTGGTCTTCATCTGTTGTTTTCTGCATCACTTTCCCAGTAGTAAATCGGTGCTATGATCTATTCTTTGGCCACTTTATTTCTGTTTCTCTTTGGCCTGTTTGACTCATTTGACTGCTCTCTTCTCCTGACGTTCTGTTTCTACTGTTCCTGCATCGTCTGGAGATGTTCGTCCTCCTCTGCTCGACCTCTGTCCTCTCTTCTACTCTTCTTCTGCTCTTATCCTAAACTGACTTGTTAACCTGGCAAAGTGGGCGGCTGTCCTCCTGGGTCTTCAGGTTCACTCTGGGGTGATAATTTAATCTGATTGCAGATTTGTTTGTCTTTATGCACCACTAAATTACAGTAGAAACTGTTGACAGGTTTTGGGGAGTACTACCGCATATGTGAAAAAAAGTTGTATATAGCATTTTGTGGCACTAAAAAGAGCTGCGTGATGTCTGATAAATTGCTTCAAGTGATGTCACTTGCTGTTTGAAACAGAAACAATCTGGGGGTATGGAGTTAGAAAGAAGTGAGGTGTTACCAGACCTCTGGAGCTGCTCCTCACCTCTGCTTGAGGCTAACGGCTAGGAGTATAACACACCCGAAGCAATTGGTGCATTCAAATGGGGTCGTGTTTACCGTGTTCACCAGAAGAGTCCATATGAACGCCCCACTCTTGTCGTATTCACAACCTCGTAAATAAGAAAGAGTCATAAAGCTTCGAGTTCATGAGTTGTGACGTGTTTGTTGACGTTGTCAGAAATGGCGGAGGCCTTGGAAGTTAATTGTTTGGTGCATAATAAGTGAACAATATTGTAATTTTAGTCGTATTTTGTTTTTCTTTGTGATTTTATAATAAGTCTTAGGAAAATGTTGATATTCATATATATTTAATGTATTTACTGCATTATGTTACCAACCTGCTAGCTTGCTAAATTGTTAGCCTCTGTGGCTTCTAGCTTAGCAGCAGTGTTCTCACGACTTAACCACTTGAACGCCAGGCACATCGTGTACACGACTCCCCATGTTGTAAACACAAGCTCACGAGTTTCATTTGAAGGCCAAACTGTACATGGTTGAGTTGCATTGTGGGTAATGTAGGCACCAGGTTTTGACAAGGAAGAGGAATACCCTGAATAAAAAAAAAAGATGATATCTCTGGTGCTGCTGCATCGATCTTGATTGTACTCTTTTAAGAAGTTAAAATCTAGTTTTAACTTAGTCTTGGCCCTTCTAGTGTCACTATATATATATATATTTATATATATATATATATATATATATATATATAGTTCCAGTATATATAGTCATTACATGGTGCAGTTTGCTAAATAAAATTAGGCTCAATCAAGTTACCACAAATGAATTAATGATGATTACTAACTAGGGGGTCAGCTGGAGCCCTCACCTCATTTTTGTCCAGGACGGTAGTGGGACAGTGCCTGCTCTTATCAGTGTCTTGTCTGTCCTTTTTCCCTTTTTCAGCCACTTGGAAGACAAACTTTAATCTCTCTGTCCTGCTTTTTGAAACCTGTTACCGTCTTTCAGTTGCCTCTCTCTCCTGAAGCAAATAAAGCGAGCCAACTTTGCTTTGCTTTTGCTAAACTTGTTGTTGATGATGATGGTGAACTGTCTGTTTTACTAATTTTGCTCTTTCTCCTTATTTCCCTTCCTTCCTCCTCTCCTCTTTTTCTTTCATCTCTCACTCCCTCTCTTCTTCCTCTGTCCTTCCATCTCCAGTAAGAAAGAGAAGGCTTGAGGGAGGACCCATCTACCCTAAGTGTCGGACGAATGTGTAGAAACCAGGGCTACCCTCAATCCTCCGTTGACCCCTACCATCTTTCCAAAACCCCGTCCTGTAACCGTCTCCGGCCTCACACATCCTCCGACGGCCTATTCAGGAGACTATACGCCCACCACATCAGGTTCTCTCTGAACTCTTTCTATTTCCCAGACTCTTTTTTTAGTAGATATTAAAGGATCCATCGATCAGCCGTGTCTTTCTGAGCTCTCAGTGCATGCAAAAGTTTATTTTTGTGCTCTGAAGTTTGAATTGTGACCTCCAGACGTGGACATGTGCTGTCGCTCTTTGTACGAACCATGAATCCATTAATATCTCCTCAAGTGTCTAGAGTCCTTAACAAAAGGGGGGCTGGAGGTCTGGGATTGAACGAGGGCCCGTTGAAAAGGTGACAGGACACTTTTAGAAACGCCTGTTTCTATTGATGAGTTGAATGAATTCTAATTATTCTAATTATTATGCTGTAAATGAGTTGTGCTGTCATTACTGTTGTTCCCTAAAGCTTCTGATGTTGCTTCAAGGTGACGTACAAGGTATTTTTCTACCAGTTATACACCAAAGCCAATGTGCCATTTGAATTTGATAGAAAAAAAAAAAGAAATACTGTGATATTAGATTTCAACCCGATCATGAAAATCTGATTCCTATTCGGTCTAAATTTTAGTGACTCGCCGTCCTTGGATACTATAAGCTCTACAGATTCATCAGTAATGGACAGATAGATTTATAAACCTGGCTACTGTGAGGTTTTGTTGCTATATACAGAATATATATTTATTTGTGACGGACCTGGGAACGAGTCAGAAGACATTCAAATACTAAATATCTCGGATTGATTTGTGCTGGATAGTGTAAAAACTTTCTGTTTCTGTAAATGAAAACTCTAATTACACTTTACATTGTTATATTACCCAGCATTTATATTAGAAGTCCCTGCAGAGCAATGATTTATTTACCGACATTAGCTATTCTATGAACCCCACTGTAAAATATCCCACGTTGTTATAGAGAACTTACTGTCTACAATCCATTGTGTAAATCAGACTATAATAACCCAAAGTATCTGAATGGACTTCTGTTACACTTTCAACCAGGTCTGATTTGTTGATTGTTTTGTGTTTTATTTTTATTTACTGGAGCTAAAACGTGTGGGTTTTAATACGAACCGGTCGGTACTGTTTATTACAGGTTTCGCTTCAATCCAGGTTTGGATTATTTCAGTAACGGATGGTAGACACAGACACAGGAAACCTCTAATGTCTTTACAGCTGTCAGATTACACAAATCCATCCATTTTTATTTAAATAAAACAGTCTATTTGCAGTTTAAAAAAATGCTTGTTTTAGCTGTGACGGGTCTTAAATCAACCAGCGAACATCTGAACTATTATGACACACTGATACTGGATGGATCCTTTAAGAGTTCACCACGGAGATGTTCTTCTCGTCGAGGATAAAACACGTCTGTGATAAATGTCCTTGTTTAACTCCAACTACATGCTGGTAATGATGAACTCTGCTGTGTATTAAATTAATTCAAACCAACAGCACAATGAGGGAAATGGAGGGTTAGCTGCTACGTAACCAGGAACTAGAGCTAATATGTTGCTGTCTGAAAATAACAACAGCTCCGGCAAAAAATCACCTTGAATGGTCTGCACTCTTGTTAAGATGAAATGTATTTTTCTGCTTAAAGAAAAACTCCAAGTTGCAGCGTCGAAGGTTAATCTGACCCTTAAAGGGACTATTTGTAACTTTCAGAATTGCTTATTAACAGCGACACCTGTGGCCGTGAAATCAACGAAAGTCAGCGTCGGGCTCGCGCCTGCTCGCTCTAAATATACCTGAACGAGCATCAATCAACACAGTGAGGCGACACACGTCAGCTAAAACCACAATATCACTCTATATTTCAGCTGCTTGGCAGTAATGTTACCTGACCAGACGAAGGATTTAGATCTGATCCTAGTGTTGGCTTTTCCTGCCTCAGCGCAGGCTGATGCAGCGGGGCTCTGCTGCGTGTCTCCCTGCTCTCTCCGCCCGCAGCCAGAGAGAGCAGAGAGACACCGGCACCCGGTCGGTAACGAGACTACAACATGTCTCTCTGCAGAGCTCCGTCACTTCACAAGACACGGGAAACCTCTGTTGGTCTGGAGGAGCTGCAGCATTTATTTCTGCACAAACTTCCACTGAACATTCACTAGATATTCTCAGAGCTAAACTAATTCTTCTGTAGTGTGGAGTGAGCGTGCGTTCACGTCTAGAGGTGGAGCGAGCTGAGCGAGAACACGCACGCTGTCTGAGTGAAGGCGAGCAGGCAGAGGAGGAGAGGCAGCGGGCACACGCGAATGCGCATGTGTCCCAACCCGGTACATTTATACGCTTAAAAAGTTACAAACAATCCCTTTAATCTGTACCATCCTTGATACTGACGGCATGTTTAAGGGTTAGATAACCCTTTTAATGTTATTTAATATCACTGCTTTGTTACTTTCTCGTCAGTGCTGTGGGTGTTGTTCAACAAATGGTAATCATGGATGTAAACATTTGTAAAACAATAATGCTAAAAGCCAAAAAGAGGACATGGACTCCTGCCACTCACAGTCTTTGTGTGTGCGTGTGTGTGTGTGTGTGCGTGTGTGTGTGTGTCCGGTTCTTTTCTTCTGTCTAGTGTTTTTTTCTGATATCTTAGTGCTTGACTCTGTGTTTTGTTAGATAGTTCACCTTTTTTGGTTGAATTTTTGTTTCATAAATAAATAAATAAAGCTTGAAATGTGTCTTAAACTTTCATTGCATTAGGGTTGCAGTGTTCTCTCATATAAAGACAACAGTGACACTCGGTGGCAAAATGGAGGAAATGCACGGTTCAGTTGGAGTGTCCGTCTCTCCCTGTATCGCCCTCCTCAGACCAACAATAGTGTTGCACTTCTGTTAACTGCACAGCTGCAAAGGCAGTGATCCAAACTTAAAGCAGCAGTGGGTAGAATTAGAGCAAATATGATTTAAAACGGTCAGTATATCCTGACAGTAGTGCATGAGACAGGTAATCATGTTCCTCTGTGTCCTCCGGTGCTCCTAATGGCATCTGCAGGATTTCACAGACTGGAGGAAAACAACCAATCAGAGCCGAGCTGGAGTCTACCGTCTCTGATCAGCTGTCAATCACTCGCGAACTCCGATCAAACGGTCAGACTAGGCAGCGCTGATCAAATATGAATCAATATTCTGTTACTGTAATGCCTATTTCTCTCCTCAAATGTTTTCAGAATCATCTTGTAGTTTACTGTTTAGCTGTAAAATGAGAAAGTTTGTGACTCGGCAGCCATGTTGAGATCTGGTTGTTGAGATATTTTCTCAAAATCGCGCAGCCCTAATGTGCACTAAAAGCATGCACAGCCGGCCTGGTGATGTCACCAAAACATGGAGAAACTCAGTGCTATATTAGAGGGAGACAGACTTCATTCTCTGTTCAGGTAGACATTACTCTTCTATATCTTTACATAGCAAATTGTTGTTTTCTGCTATATTAATGCTCTGGATATCATATAATGTTTTCTTTAAAGCTGTCAGTAAAGTGGAAGTTATCTGAAATTCATGTTATTTGATGCGTTATTGTCTGTGAAATGTGCATTTAGTGCGATGGAGCTGCAGATCTCCCTAAACTGAGAAATGCAGATCGATTCTGCAGGTCACCTGTCAGGTGGACAGTCACAATTGTGCAAGATGCAGTAATGAAACTTTACAGGTGTGTAGTTGAGGTGATAATGAAGGTCGAGTTCGAAGATAGGCGAGGTCCGAGCGAGAGTGCTGGAAGTAGAGGGGGTAGAAAGTGGACGAGGGGCGTTGCAGCTGGTGTGATCCCATCCCAAGATGGTCTCTATACTTAACGTCAATTTTAAAAGCTAATCAAACATCGCAGAGAACAAAAGATGGCACATTTTTAATGTCTGTGAACAAGGTTTTAAGTTTTTATTGAATCTCAGGCAGAAACATACATGATAATCCTTTATTGCTCGATGGCATTCCACGTCGCGCCGAAGCGCTCGGCGGCTCATTCTCTCATCTAAACCAACAACAAGTAGAACTGAATCAAGCATCACGTCAGGTCTGGTTTCACTGTGTAACTAAACCAGTAGCCAAACTCACTGTGTGTGTGTGTTTTTTGTGTGTGTGTGTGTGTGTGTGTGTGTGTGTGTGTGTGTGTGTATGTGTGTGTGTATATTGAGAGAGGGTGGTCTCTTTCTCGCAAACCTTCACAAAATCCAGACTTGTAGTCCGCTATCACGTTTATACGACTTATGATGAACACATATTTCTTCTTACAGATTCATTCAGTATTCTCTCCCTAGTAGCAGATCCTGATAGTAATAGTATATATACTGTAAGTTCTGGTTTTATGGCTGAAAGCTTCAGGTTTTGGCTGTTGTATGAACGTCTACGCGGTCATTCTTCCTCGAAACAATGAGACAACAAAAAAGAAAACCCTGCAAACCTGTAAATGAAATCTCCTGAACGCATACATTTTTTCATTACTGATATTATTAACGGTTATATCGACATGGTGGTGAAAACACACTCAAACTTAGGAGTTATTGCCTTAATATTTTTTGCATGATAAAGAAGAGGATAAAAGGGGGCGAGGGGAGGAAGGGGTGGTGAGATTGTACATATTCACACAACAAACGTGTCCAGACAAATGGCATGCAAGACATAAGAAGGAGACGCACTGAACAAGGGGAATAGAAACATTTTTTTAAACACTACACTACGTGGATGTTATTACACTTATGTGTCGGGGGGAGATAGACAATAGATCTGACAGAGAATGTGTAACACTGTGTGCAAAAAGTTTTACATAAGTTTCAGACATGGTCGAACACAAAACAGTAGCTTTAGGAGCACACAACAGTAGTCTTTAAATTTCCTTTTTAAAATATGGCTTATCAAGTTATCACATCTTTTTTTTTATTTTAGAGACAGACACACAGTTAATATAATAATTTCATATAATATTTTATGATTGTTTGCCCACCTCGAGGCTTGTAATGTAATCATTTATTTATGTACAAATTGAGTGAACAGCGTGGTGGACAAGGATATTATTTTTCAGTGCTGCGAGAGAGCTCTGCAGAGGAGAGAAAAGGGAGTTTAAAACGTCTCGGACTAGAAGGATAAACCATCTAACATTGTGTTTTTTAGCCCCTCCGGTTGCTGTTAGCGTCATCAGTGTAACATAACTAACGTTCGGCCAGCCTAGCTTAGTCTAATGGCTGCGATTCACACTGCTGGCTCACATCCGATTCATTTCCCCACCATAAAACTTTAGATTTGTCCCAACACCAAAACACCACGCCGGGTTCAACTTTGTTTTATGTAACGTCACTCACAAAGCAATGTTCACACATGTGGGTGGAAAAAAACCCGGATTTAAGCCAACCTTGAGAATAGAGCCTATGAACTAAGCTAGATAACGTTAGCATTAGCTAGCCTACTTCTTCAGCATGTCTTGCAGCGGGCCTGGCAGGTATTTCATCACTGTGTCCATGATGCTCTCCTCTTCCTCCTCGTCACCGCAGCCGGCCGGCACTAACTTCTTGGGTCGGGTCAAGCTGCCCTCCGCAGACTCCTCCGCAGCGGCTGCTGCCTCGGCCTCGGCCTCCTCGCGCTTTTTCAAGCCGTACTGTTGGTTCGAACACAGAAAATATGTGGAAAGTTAGAAGAGTGAAGGGTGCAAAAGGAAATGCATTGTTACTGTACAGGACTTTTACACTGCAGTAACACACGTTAAAAAGTGCAAAATGCGACATTGGGAGCATTTCGATTGCCTCTGCACGGCTCTCAACATGGTGAGAAGCTGAGCCAGCAGCTTGTACCAAGCCCCCAGAAGTGCGCCGGTCGTCGATTCGGACTTTCGTAGTGGCCAATCAGCGGTACTGCAACTTCTGTGTCACGTGATTCCATTGGGCCCAAAAAGACTTTTTCCCATACACTTACATTGGGAAAGATATGTCTGTAACTCAGCAGATAATTGTTTTTGAGGTGAATCAACTTCCCAGTACAAACACTCTAATAGTCCTTATCTAAAAAAAAAGTTTTTAAAGTTGTAAAACGCACTAACAGCTCAATCCGTTATTTTCCATCCTCCGTTCCTGGCGTGACGTTGGGACGTTGGGACCCCGTGACCAAGTCATGTGACCGAGCGGACGCTACTGCGCATGTCCCATCCATAGTCCATCAACCCGAGATCCGGGTACTTTTCCAGACAGAAGTCGAGCCATTTAGGCTCCATGCTGTATCCAGTTCTCTTCATACATCCATGGCTCGTACATGGATGTATGAAGAGAACTGGATACAGCGTTGGAGGCGGGGCCCCGTTCATTCCTATGAAAGTTGCTCAGTGGTGCATGAAGTCAAAATGGCTCGACTTCCGTCTGGAAAAGTACCCGGAACTTCCAGCGATCTTCCGCATCCATTGGGCCCATAGAGCAGGCGCAGTAGCGCTGGATTTGGCTATTAGTGCATTTTACAACTTTTAGGACCAAATGATTTATAAAAGGTTTATTAGAGAGTTCGTACTCGGAAGTTGATTCACATCAATAAAAACTATCCGTTGAGTTACAGACGTCTTTTTCCCAACGGACCGTCGTGGATCAGATAGTTAGAAAATGCCATGAAATAGAGACAGCTCATCATCAAGGAATCTGTGGCGAACGAGAGCTTTGTTCGCTAGAGAGTTGTGGGAGAAATTTACAGCGTATTGTAGATTTATTGTCTCCAGACACATTTTATAAACCCATCCGGCTGCAGTGCAGCACCGTGGTATGTTTGAATAGCTTCCGCCTCCCGTCTCATCCAACCCTCATTCTGATGTAATTACAGATATCGGCACCGTCATTTTGCCTAGTCAAAACTCTAATTCTAGATATCTGTAATTACATTATCTATTATCTCTACTATTCCTAACTCCAGCTAGAGATATCTACAACGTCATTTAGACTAGTCAAAATTTAATTTAAGATATCTATAAAGGACAATGCAGATATCTACAATTGAGGGGAAATAAAGATATCTTGAACTGGAATTACGTCATAATTCAGTTGCGGATATAGGCAATGTGATTACGGATATCCGCAATGAGAAACCCCGTACACATGAATGTCAAATGTAGTTTGAATCGTACTAGTCAAAATAGAATTAGGGATATCTTGAACTAGAGTTTTGACTAGACAAAATGACGTAGTAGATATCTCTAATGAATATCCTGCCTAGCTATTAAATGTTAAAAACATCTTTTCATAGTAGTAAAAACTTGCTGTATGTATTTGTTTGTAAGGCACACAACAAAAATCCCACTAGCTTTGAAAACTGTTTCGATTTCCCAACAACTGCAGCTTTAAACACGACACTATTATCTGACATGCTCCCGTCTGAACATGTGTAGAAATGCAGACTTCAGCTATAATATGGACATTTTCTCGCCGTATCTGGCACCACAACGGGATAAAGCTGCAGAGGAAGCCGACAGAAATCCTTTCGGTAACGAGCACTCTGGGAGTTGTTCCTCGCTCTCTGTTCCTCCTCCGGGAGAACTTAAGAAGAATAGAGGAGGTGAGGAGCCAGGGGAGGAGGGAGGCTTTTCATCCTGCTGATTCACAGTATTCCCCTCAGACCTGCCCCACCCACAGACTGCCTGTCTCTCACACTGCCTCTGCAGTGAGGCGGCTACACTGCAGCCCCTTCTCCCATCACAAGCACAACCACAGCACCACATTAGTCAAACACTGTCTGAGTAGGAACGTACACTAACTGCACACATTAACATCTAATGCTGACTCATGAATGCAGAATCTATACATATCGTATTGTATATTTAACATCCTGTTTTTTGGAACAAGAATTTGGATGGCATTTGCATTTCTAAAGCAGTCCTCTCTGACGCACTCATTTCTGTCAAAAGAATTCTAATTTATTCGTATTAATCACGGCTCCTCATTTCGTTAATCTACTGCCTCTCTCTCAGTTCTGTGCAGCTCCTTCCTGATCCTCCACTGATCTATTTTAAAATGAAATTAAACATAAAAAGAAAACAAAAATAGTCTGATGACAGTCTTTTTCAAACGCAGGTCTGTCACGCAGCCAAGACGAGAAGCCTTTAGAAGCTACTGGAACTTGAAAAGACAGGACGGCGTCCAACATCATCAAAACTTTCTCACATGGATGTGACACAGTTTTTTTTCTCTCCAGTTTAGTGTTCACATTTCCTTGACTATGAAACACTGACTGCCGTTGTGTTGTGTTGGGTTAACGACAGCTTATTTCACACAGTCATTATGTTATTAGACTGTCTGTTATTGTCACTATACCTTATCTCTGATGCCTTGCCTCATGCTTTCCCTCTCAGCCTCCATCTTGGCGTATTTGGCCTTCCTCTCGTCCTCCTGCTGCTTCAGCGCCTCCTGTCGCTCCTCCTCTTTCTTGGCTGCGTCGGGGTCCTCCTCCTTCTCCTCCCCACCCAGCATCTTGCCCACATCAGGAGGACCTCCTGAGAAAGAGAGAGAGAGAGAGAGAGAGAGAGAAAGAAATACATAAGACACAATGACAACAGGCCTGATGGGACTTACAGAAATAGAGTTTACAAACCTCGGGTGAAAAGCAGAAACACTGCTGTTGTATTGTGCCAATATCCAATATTGTTTGATGTCAAGTTTAATAACTTTGTCCATTTTTTTCCCCAAAGTGATTGTAAAATTCATTGTTTCCCACCGGACACAATGGAGAAGCCTTTTAAAACACCATCGAGACCATCAGGGGACACTTTTTGCCTTTTCCGATAAGTGTTTTAGACAAGATAACCCATTTCTCTGTGCCCATATATTGCTGAAATCACTGTTGTCTCATTCGGGTCACGGGGGCAGCAGGCTAAGCAGGGAATTCCAGACGTCCTTCTCCCCAGCAACGTTTTCCAGCTCTTCCTGGGGGACCCCGAGGCGTTCCCAGGCCAGACGAGATATATAATCTCTCCAGCGTGTTCTGGGTCTACCCCTGGGCCTCTTACCGGTTGGCCGTGCCCGATAAACCTCCATAGGGAGGCATCCAGGAGACATCCTGATCAGATGCCCAAACCACCTCAGCTGGCCCCTTTCGACGCAAAGGAGCAGCGTCTCGACTCCGAGCTCCCTCCGGATGTCTGAGCTCCTCACCATATCTCGAAGGCTGAGCCACCCTACGGAGGAAGCTGAATTTGGCCACTTGTATCTGCGATCTCGTTCTTTCGGTCACTACCCAAAGCTCATGACCATAGGTGAGGGTTGGAACGTAGCTGGACTGATAACTTCCGGCTCAGCTCCCTCTTCACCACAATGGTCCGGTACAGCACCCGCATAACTGCTGACGCCACACCGAACCGCCTGTCCATCTCCCACTCCATTTTATCCTCACTGGTGAACAAGACCCAGAGATAAGTAAACTCCCTCGCTTGGGGCAGTGAGTCACTCCCAACCTGGAGGGTTCCACCATTTTCCGGCAGAGAACCATCATGGTCTCAGACTTGGAGGTACTGACTCTCATCCCGACCGCTTCACACTCGGCTGCAAACCGCCCCAGGTCACGGTCTCATGAAGCCAACAGAACTACATCATCTGCAAAGAGCAGAGACGCAATTCTGAGGTCCTCAAACCAGACACTCTCCTGCCCCCCGGCTGCGCCTCGAGATCCGTCCATGAAAGTCACAAACAGGATCAGTGACAAGGGACAACCCTGGCGGAGCCCAACACCCACCGGTGTTTGACTTTGTGCCAAGTATACGGACACAGCTCTCACACTGGTTATACAATGAACCGGATGGCTATGTGGTCGTAAGCCTTTTCCAAGTCCACAAAGCACATGTAGACTGGACGGGCAAACTCCCATGTTAAATGTTAAACAGAAATATCTGACTTAACATTTGTCGATGCATCTTCCTCGTTGACAGGCTGACTGGAGACACTCCTTACTGGGTGCACGTCCAGTGTCCCCTCCACTAGTACCATAGCCAGGATTTACCGACTATGAGAAATATTGATTTTCATGAGTCCCCATTCCCCCGTGCAGCACAACTCCACCCCTCTAAGAAAGCTTTGACTAGTAACCAAAAACTTTTCTTAAGTTTTATTTCACATGTTATGTATTCCTTTAAGTCAAAATGTGTATTCTGTCAATTTAATTTACATACAAGATCTAAATACTGTTTCACAGACCGAGGTATATCGGTATATTTCTACAAACTCAAGATGTGACCTTGGTGTCCTGAGCCACAGCCCTGATGGTTCGCTAACTGGAGGTCAAGAGATGTGAGAGAGTACAGTATGAATACTATTACACAACAAGACACGATCTCTGGAATATGCCTTACGCAAGCCTTCTTACTGTCGCTGTAGGAGTTGTGCGTCCCATGAAATAATGCCTTGTGATACCAAAGCAGAAAAACGCTGAGCTTTGCAAACAAGAATAAGCTGTCAACATGCATCAACAGAAAAGAAAAAAGATGAGGAGAAAAGCCAAAGGTCTGAAGGATTTGTGCAAACACAGGAGCAGATAAGTAGTGACGAGGAGGAGGAGGGGGGAAAAGAGAAGAAGGAATAAGGAGAAGGGAGACAGGGAGTCAGCGTGCTGCTGGATTTTGTGACAAAACAAGACATATTTAGGAAAAACAAGGAGAGGGAGAGAATCTGTCAGAAACTATAGAGTCCTATTAGCTGAGCTGTTCCAGTTAGCGGGATTACCCGGCAGTTTCTGAGAGAGAGAGAGAGAGTGTGACAGTTGAAAAGATGGAGGGAGGAAAGGAAGGAAAAGAGTAATGAAGAAAGAGAAGAATTAAACTGAGGAGGAGGAGGAGGAAGGAGGAGGAGGAGAAGGAGGAAGGAGGAAGGAAAGGTTGAGAGGAAGACATGGGTCATCCAAGGAGAGAAAGCAAGCGACCAGGAAAGAAAGACAGAGTACTCCTTCTGTCTGCAGCTGCCCCCGGTATCGTTCGCATTTTTGACTCATCAGCATAAAGAAAACAAACTGCAGCAAAATGCGGAGAGATAAAAAGACAGGAGAGACAGAGGAGAGGATGAAGTGGGAAGGGATGAGCACAAGAGCAATGAAGGGGAAAAAGAAAGGAGAGAAAAAGAAATAAAACTGCAGGCTATAAAAAGTGAATGAGGTTTGTGCTATTGCAAGTTCTCATTATAGGAGCTCTCTCTCTATATATATATATACGTACAGTATATGGGGACTATGCAGCGACGTATGAAACATCTTTTTAAATCAAATAATAAACCATCTCCATGTTAAATGAGCAAAGTAGGTATTTAAAGCTGCATTTAATTATATTTACTTACAAAGATCTGAAGGAAGAGCAGATCACATCTGATCTAAACTGACAGGTGTCCTTCACATATGAACAAATCTTTAACACTGAAATACTGAATCACCGCTGACACCGACTGGGCGTTCTTTTAATTACGTCACCTCATTGCAGCCTCTTCCTCTGCAATGGTTTAATGACACCCGACTGGGGAATTAACGCCACCAAGCACCTAGTATTTATAAGTGTTTATCTCAATGAACTCAATGAACTGGATACCCAGCCGATTAGACTGCTGTCAGGCTATTAAATAGGTGTTATCAGTCGCTATAAGTCCCATAGATGTGGGTCAGTAGGGGCCTACTACGCCCACTAGTAGGTTTAATCATCTATTCACATGGTAGATCACCGAAAGAAGGTATAAAACAACCTTTAGCGACCGTAGTAATTATGGCAGGAGCAGAAGCGGAAGTCAGATGCTGTAGTATAGAAAGCGTGAAAACACAGGGTTGTCAACCAGGAAACCAGAGTTCGGCATTTTTGCCGTCACCATCTTGATTATTTGCAACCAGAAGTGACACGAGAGGGTGGAGCTAAGCACAACCGAATGCTGAATAAGACATTTTTTAGGCGCCCAAAAAGGACACACTGAAGACACACTGTGAAAGAGTTAAAGTTGTAAGACAAAAACACGGACAACTCCCAGACCAGACAACGCCGTGGTAGCGACCTGTCAATCACAACCTAGCCACGCCCTAAAGCATTCCCTGCTTTATAGTCTATTTGACTCTAAATGGGACCATAATTTACTAAATGAACATCATGCTGTATTGAAGAAGACTTGAAACTAGCGATTGAGACCATAAACTCATGTTTACAATGTTTACTGAGGTAATAAATCAAGTGAGAAGTAGGCTCATTTTCTCAAAGACTTCTATACAATCAGACAACCAGAGGAGTCGCCCCCTGCTGGCTGTTAGAAAGAATGCAAGTATAAGGCACTTCAGCTTTGGTTGCCCACTAACACACAGCCAAAGCATGATAGCCAAAATGGCTGAGGAGACAGAGAAGATGGCCACCAACAGAGGCTTCAAATACATCCACAATCAGTGCTGTTTAGTAGTGTACCGCTGTAGTGTACAGACCGCAGCACCAAAGATGGAAACAACAGATCAGTCACGTTAATGAGCCACTTGGATTTAAGTGAAAGAGACAGATGAGACGGAAATTCAGAGATAAATGTAAAGTAAACTGAGCTATTGCTGCATCAGCATTCGACGAATAGCACGGAGACGCTGACACGGCAACATCTGCCCGACGCTATCTTTGTGCTCTAACAAGTGTGTGTATGCGAAACATAGCGAAGGATGAATGGAGCTAAAGAGCATATATACAGTGAGTGTCTCCCTATATGCACATGCGGACATAAATAATTGCCTAGTTCCATTTTAGACTCTCATGCGTGAGTTATTGTGCGGTCGAGCAATTACTTCTCATGTGTGCTGATATAGTGGCTTGAATCCCAGTTTAAGTGTTACTCTGAACTTTAATCACCACTCGCCATACATACATACATACATACATACACACAGTATAGAGTCTGATTTATCTTAATTGCGTTGCTAGGAAACAGCTTGCATCTAAGTTTATTTCCTGTCAGTTGCAAACAGGGATTAAAATCGGACCAATTAAGAGTCAGTGTTTGCAGCTGAGAAACGGTATTCATAGATACCCCCTTTGTCTTTGACTTATTATTTAGTCAGCAAAACAAAATAACTTGCACATACTCTGAAAAACTTAAAGTCTACATGCATCTATATCCTCAGTAATGTCAGAATTTATTCTAAGAATATCCCCGATCTCTCAGAGCCAGCGTAGGGAGCTTATCTGACGTACTGCAAACAGGATTCAGGATCAGTTTCTGATCTGGGTACCTGATTATCTCCGTGTAAACACTGCTATTGAATCCTGTAAGTGGAGCACAACCAGCTAAGCCTCATTGTCAAAAGATTCCCTTTCCAAATGCACGGCCCAGAAAAAGCCCTCTGGTAGCTCTTCTAACGACCAAACCAAAAACAAACTTGGTCTGGCTTCACAAAATCTTATTAGCACATTCAGATTGTCTCTGTTCAAATGTAAAAAAAAAAAAAAAAAAAAAAAAAAGAGAAAGCAGGACCCTGAGAGACAAAGCCCTGAGTTATATTGAGCTATGATCCCGGCTCATGCTTTGTGAGCCATTTTAGAGATACAGCAATGTCCTTTCAAACCAGAATAATTCTATTAAGCTCTCAGGCATCACATAAGCTGTGTCGAGCTATGTTTTTTGATTAAAGTGTCTCTTCATACTCCATAAGGTTGTAGTGGTTGTCGGAACGACGTTCAGTATATGAGCTAATAAAGGCCTGTAATGGAAAGCTGACAGGTTGGCCTTTAGCCTCCTTTCAGCTGTGTTTTTTTTGTAGTATAATCCACATTATATTAAATAAGTCAACATCAGCAAAGACAAAGAGGCACTTTGTAGAGAAATTCTCCATCACGCCAATCAAAAGCCAGTTCACACATATATTTGCACTGAATTTGACTTATAGGTGTATAGACGTGGTCCTTAGATGACTTCGCAGTTTACAGTAATCAGCCCCGTCCTTCTCTTGACACATCTCCAAAAGCTATTGACTGGATTTTCTGGGCAGCAGGGAGAACAAAATCATTATCCTCATCAACAGATTTAGTTGGCCTTTGATATACGAAAAATTATTTTGTGTGCAGTCTGACATCTTTGAGTGACCAGGAGTGGAGTTGATTTGCTATGAAACACTTTGTTAAAACCGCTACTGTACTTTCCTACTCGTCACCACAGTCTCTCTTGCAAGATGCACGCCTCTGTTAAAAGAGAAACCACTATCATTTTAACAGGAAGTAAACGGTATTCGACGGGGAACAGACGTCAACATAACACCGGAGATAAAAAAAGCATGCTTCTCACAGTCTTTGAGCAAGTTAAAAAAGAAGGGAAGTTATAAAATCTAATTATTATATTATATATCGTAATATTTATGACTTCAGGAACAATAGAAAATGTTATTTTAATATATTAAACTACTTGTTTTTGATTGTATTTGCCTTTGTTTTTATTTTATGAATAGACTCAGTATTCTGACATAATGTTATTTTATTATTATGTTCATTATGTTGGTATGGTTTGTGATGGGATGTGAGGGAGAGCCGGTTGGAGGTGGAGGAAGAGGAGGAGGAGAGCGTCCCTTGGAGCTCGACTTCCAGACAACCTATGCTTTCCGTCAGTATTGAAACGGTAAGATGGCATCGTCAACACTCAGAAATCACACTTGTAAAAGTCCATAAATGTGCTAAAAGCTTAAGACCCACAATAAAGTCCGTAAAAGTGCTAAAAGCTAATTGACCGGCTAGCCACCGGGGCCAAAATCAAAGCTAGCAGCGGTCCATCCAGACCCTCCACATCAACAGACAACTTAAAACATCCAGACGTCTGACGACTAAAATATTTTTACCTCCTTAAAACATTTGAGTAAAACAATCAGGATCTAAAAGTGTGGAGTAGAATTGTGGCTTAAAAACGTAATAAAATGTTGATTTTATGACAAACACAAGGCCGCGCATGCGTACTAAAACTGTGTCAAAGTTCTTTTTAAGACATTTTTTTTGTGGCAACAATCTCCTTCCAGTTCCTCTTTTCTCGATACTTGGACATGTCTTCAGTGTTAAAAGGTGTCATCTCTAATCCTTTCCTTCTCAAAGTTCTTTGTTAAATCTTTGTTAAATCCAAAGTCTCCAGGGGAAGAAGGAAATCAGACTAACCTTAGAGCTCACTCTCCCGGTGCTTGAACTTTTGACAGCATCAGATAAACTGTGCTTATCTACTCTTTTTCCCACTCCAGGTTCTCAAGGCAAATCCCCCCCTCTCTGAATTCAGAGAGTGGTGGGAAAGCGGATGAGTGTAAAGATCTCGGTTTGGCCTTCATTGTCTCAACACAGCGTATTAAACAGCCGAGGCAGGGTGGCAGATTGGTAGAAACGGCAGTGAAAGTGTTGCTGTATAATTGGTGGCGGTTATGCTTTGTGTCAGTTTAAATTTCCCTCAGGTGGAGCAGCTTTGCAGGACAAAGTGAGAGAGCTTTATTTTGCAGTGGGACTTAAAGTTCACAAATGAGAGTTCTCCCTCTTGACCCACAGCTTGAGAAATATATTGTTGTTTTTTTAATGGTCCCACATCGTGCTCATTTTCAGGTTCATACTTGTATTTTGTGTTTCTACTAGGACATGTTTACATGCTGTAATGTTAAAAAAAACCTTTATTTTCCTCATAGTGTCTGCCTGAATATACCTATATTCACCCTCTGTCTGAAACGCTCCGTTTTAGTGCATTTCAACGGAATTGTAATGGAATTGCGTTGCTAGGCAACAGCTTGGGTCCATGTTTACTTCCTGTCAGCTGATGTTATTTACATACACTGCAACAGGAAATAAACTGGGAAACATTTAGAATGTTTATGTTTAAAACCTTGTAATTATCTAAATATATATATTGTATATTTGTGACATCACAAATGGACAGAAATCCTAACGGCTTGTTTCAAACGCACAATTTCTGAATACGGGCTGTGTTGTATTTCTCCGTATATTGAGCGTTTCGATAGTTTAACAGTATTTATATAGCACTTAAACCTGTTTTATAATGTAAAAGACCTGAAAATCTAACTTTTCACAATATGGGACCCATGACGGGAGACTTTGACCAATCACAGGTCATTTCAGAGAAAGAGAGCGTTCCTATTGGCGGTGCTTGGTATTTCCTCAACAGCTCTGATTGGTTGTTTTCCTCCGGTCTGTGAAATCTTGCAGATGCCATTAGGAGCACCGGAGGACACAGAGGAACATGATTTGTTTCAGATTTCCTGTGTAATGCATTACTGTCAGGATATAGTGACCGTTTTATAAAAAATAACTTTATTTAATCATATTTTGCTCCATTTCTACCCGCTGCTGCTTTAAAAGGATGTGAATTAAATTACTACAGTTTTTGTGACTGGACAAACATTATCATCTGCGTACTGCAGCTCCATATGTGGAAAGTCTGACGTTGGATTTGAGTCAGTTGAGACTGAAATGGCCTGGAAGCGGGGTCTTTGCAAAATAATATGGAAACAGCTGTAATCAAAATGCCTAGCAGGGTGGGAGCAAATGCTGCATCCCTGTTTCACACCAGTTTCCACCATAAGAGGTTGGGATTCATCACTGCTGCTGCTTCTGCTGCTGCTGCTGCTGCACAGTAAAGCGGCTGACATGTCGTCTTGACGAGGTCTCAACATCCTGACACACACAGTATCACTTAAGATAATTAATTGCAGTATGTGTTCAGCAGAAACCAAAAATAAAAGTAACACCTCTTTTTTGCTTTCAGAGCAACACATTTATACATGTTGAAAAGAAAACTTTTATATTTTTATATTTCTCCCCTCTCTGTCAGTCTCTCTCTCTCTCTCTCTCTCTCTCTCTCTTTCTCTCTCTCTCTCTCTCTCTCTCTCTCTCTTTCTCTCTCTACTCGTGACTTGGATGCTTGAATGCATTATTTATGGAATCTGGACACGCCATCACATGCATGGACACACACTTCCTTACTGTAGGAGGAGCTCAAGGTCAATTTGATGAACTGAATATGATTTGATTGAGTAACCCGCATGAGGAAGAAAGAGGAAATTCTGAGTGTGTGTGTGTGTGTGTGAGTGTGTCAGCGATGACGACCTGATTCTCTCAGCCAATCACGTTAGAGTGCTGCTTAATGGGATTATCTGCACTTTGAGGAGACGAGGTGAAGAAAGAACATCTCAAGGTGTCTTCTGTTTTCATTTCACCTTAAATCACACAGCTTTGTCACACTGAAAATGTCACCCAGTAGTGGGAACTGATTGCTGAACCATTATTAAGCTGACATAAAATCAGATGCATGTGAAGTTAGGTTAAAGAATTAATAAATAATGATTCAAATTAGGTTAAAGGTTTTGACCACACATAGGAACTGTAGTATAGACAGCTATAGGAGCTGGATGCAAGACATAAAAATGTGACGATACCCTTGTTAAAATGACGAATTTATTTATTTAT
>CAKAOH010039797.1:0-12255 GCA_916701665.1 Sebastiscus tertius
TTGGTGTCCTCGAACAGGCCGACCAGGTAAGCCTCACTGGACTCCTGCAGAGCCATGACAGCGGAGCTCTGGAAGCGCAGGTCGGTCTTGAAATCCTGAGCGATTTCTCTCACCAGGCGCTGGAAGGGCAGCTTGCGGATCAGCAGCTCCGTGGATTTCTGGTAGCGACGGATCTCTCTCAGAGCCACGGTACCGGGCCTGTAACGGTGAGGCTTCTTCACGCCGCCGGTGGCCGGGGCGCTCTTACGGGCAGCCTTGGTGGCCAGCTGCTTCCTGGGGGCTTTGCCTCCGGTAGACTTACGAGCGGTCTGCTTGGTTCTTGCCATGATTTCTTCTTTCTCTGGTCAGGAGATGTAGTAGCTCCAATGAAGAGACACGCTGCTCTTAAACTGTGAAATGGTGACGCTGCTTCAGACCTCCGGCTCCTGATTGGTGAGGGGCTCCTCCTGGAGCTCAGCACCGCCCAGAGGAGCGACCCACCGCCCGAAGCCACGCTGCTGATTGGTGGGAAATCCTTTCAAAGTGTCCGCCCACATTGAGAGCGGGCCTCCCTCTGCTGTTCTGCTGGAAGCCTCTTCTCTGGTTGGTCTGGTCTGTCAGCAAGTCTCGCTCCAAGGACATATAAAGGAGCTTTCTGCTGTCGGAGCAACACTTTTTATTAGTCTCGACTACTGAAAACATCTCACGATGAGCGGAAGAGGCAAAACCGGCGGAAAGACCAGAGCTAAGGCAAAGACCCGCTCTTCCCGTGCTGGGCTCCAGTTCCCAGTCGGTCGTGTTCACAGGCATCTGCGTAAAGGAAACTATGCGCAGCGTGTGGGTGCCGGCGCCCCCGTCTACCTGGCGGCTGTGCTGGAGTACCTGACCGCTGAAATCCTGGAGTTGGCTGGAAACGCTGCCCGCGACAACAAGAAGACCCGTATCATCCCCCGTCACCTGCAGCTGGCTGTCCGCAACGACGAGGAGCTCAACAAGCTGCTGGGCGGAGTGACCATCGCTCAGGGCGGCGTGCTGCCCAACATCCAGGCTGTTCTGCTGCCCAAGAAGACCGAGAAGGCCGCCAAGTCCAAGTAAAGCTGGAGACTCGCTGACTGCTGGAAACCAGACCCCCAAAAGGCTCTTTTAAGAGCCAAACACTCCAAAGATTAAGAGCTCTGGTCCTCATGTCTCTAATGCACCTGTGACACATGAAATACTTTTAAAATAATTGTTTCAATATACCGTCTAAAGAGGGTCTCTGTAATATCATAAAAGCCAAAAGTAATGCAGATGATTTATTAAGTAAGTTTACACCACGTGAGATGACTAGGTTACAATAAACATGCTTACTAGGCCTATTACCTCATTTTATATGGCAATTACAATGACAAAAATAAAACATTGAGAAAGATGTATTTTAGTTTAGGATGAAAAATAGCTGTATAATAACACATAATGCCATGTCTCTAATGGCAATATGATAAAAGTGCCAGTTCTGAATTTTTTTCTAAATTAAACTCAGTTTTATCATTTTTTCAAGATTTTTACTCCTTATAGAAAGGAACATCTTTTTTACCAACTAAATAGTTGATCGGTAAACTTTGACGTTCAGTGGACGCTCCTCAAGCCAATAACCCACTACCTGTTGTGTCAATCCCGTCATGTGCTGGTCCACTATGTCATCTTGATATTTTAAAAATAATAATTCAATCATACTGTGAAATCTTATTATATATACTGTCTGTATATATAATCTAGTGAGTTCATTAACTGGCTGCCCAAGAAGACTGAGAAGGCCGCCAAGTCCAAGTAACCAGCACCCAATAGGCTCTTTTAAGAGCCAAACACTCCCATCGATAAAGAGCTCTGGTCCTCATGTCTCTAACGCACCAACTAAAAGTAATGATGTTCAATGTATGCTATAAATAACTGAATAAAGAGTCTCATTCTTGTTTGTTGATTAAAATTTCAGTGGATCATTGATAGTCGTAGACTGTATCTTTTCAATAAGCACTTGCCTACAAGCTGGCTTGTTGATCAGTTTACATTACACATTAAAGTTGGGGGAGGCTTATTTTAAGCATTATTGGACAACATTACAGGATATCAATAACACTGATTGCATAATGAGGTAGAAATGTATGAAAAATATAGAGATACATTTGGCAATAAAATAAGAGGTGAAATGCAAAGGGTAAACTGCAGAAATGCATTAATACATTTAATAATTGATAAAAAATTAAATACAGAATTAAAAGGAAAAATTTAACAAGAGTAAATAAATAAAGGAATAAATATAAAGATAAAGACCTTAATTCAAACTGAAATATGAATGTGTCACTTTTTATCAATCAATTAATGGCTACATTTATTTTGAATAATATTTCTGCTACATTTAATGACATATTTGTCTATTTATCAATTTATTTATTTGTTATTTTGACTTGTTATGTCCTTCGTAGGATCTGCTCAGATTCTGTTTCAGTTCTTAATTCCAGCAACAACATATTTTATTCGACGTGTTACAATAACTCACCTTCTCTGTAATGCTGCTGAACTGTCAGAAGTTTTCCGTGTGTGACACTATGGTCCTGCTCAGAACAGGTACCTTCTTTCCAGATTGTATTATGATATTGAGACATTGATAGTAGGTTCCATGCTCATATTTGATTTGGATGCAGAACAGACAAGATACATATTGTGAACTGTGCTCAAGTTATTAAAACTTTGCCTGAGATGTTGTCATGGTTCATTTCATATATGTGGGGCATTTGTCATGCTGGTTTGTCGCTGAATTAAACAGGATCTGGTTGCTCTCTTAAAAGTGGTAAAGTTTGCAGCAAATTTCAAGTGATCAGGTAACAAGTTCCAAGACTTTGCTCCTTTCACAGAAAATCTTCACTTTTGGAGATGCTGGAACCAGAAAATGACTTAAAACATTGATCTTTTATTTACATAGTTGCTGATTCATGTTCTATTAATCAACTGATCGACTCATCCTTTCAACTCTATTTGCAAATTTTTTCCAAAGTCTGAAATATACATGAAGAGATCTAGTGTTATATAAAGTTGGTCATAGAAACTGTATAAGTGTAGCTTTAAGAGCAGTTACTGCTGCAAACTGGAGAGTCTAAAAAAAAATGAAATCTGACAGATTGCATTGCAAACAATCAATTTCAGATCCAAAACCACATATAAAAATGATCCAAATTTAACATGAGATTTTCACTCCACACACAAAAAAGCCATTTTTAACTGACCAAATGGCGGTATTTGACAAGTTGAGAGTGAGAATATGATGCTATATGTGCTAGATTAATGCACATATTTGGGACTATTTCAATCTTTGTACATTGCATATTCTTTTTTATACTTTTTAGTGTGAACTTTTGCACATTTCTTGGACAATTTTGAACATTTCAACACAAAACTACCACTTCTAAAAAGTGCACAGCTCTACAAATTCAATTAAGATATATTGTACATATTTTATAATATTGTTTTTCATATTGTTATTGAAATACCTTTACTATTTTACTTTTGACACATTAATTATATTTTGATTTGAATACTTTTTTACTTTTACTGGGGTAAAAATTTCAATGCAGGACTTTTACTTTTATTAGAGAAGGCTACAAATTCTAAAGTACTTCTTCCAACCACTGGTCAGTACCAACAACTTCCATATCACATCAAAACTCTAAACTATCAACTCATGAAGTTCTGTCTTTACTTCCTGTTTTGTCAGTGAATAAATCCCTTTTGATACCTCTGTTCCCTACCGTGAATAGTTCTAAGGGTTTTCTGTTTAGTGCATATTCAGTCCTGATCAGGAGACAACCAATGGGCAGCAAGCAACAGCACAGTAAGATTTACATCGAGTGGATATAAATTGACCATTCTGAGCTCATTACAGCATCATCCGAACCAGAGCCAATTGCGAATAATGCCGGAAACTACCGTCAAAGCGCCCAAGAAGGGTTCAAAGAAAGCCGTCACCAAGACCGCCAGCAAGAGCGGCAAGAAGAGGAGAAAGTCCAGGAAGGAGAGCTACGCCATCTACGTGTACAAGGTGATGAAGCAGGTCCACCCAGACACCGGCATCTCCTCCAAAGCCATGGGCATCATGAACTCCTTTGTGGGCGACATCTTTGAGCGTATCGCCGGTGAGGCCTCCCGTCTGGCTCACTACAACAAGCGCTCCACCATCACTTCCAGGGAGATCCAGACCGCTGTCCGCCTGCTGCTGCCCGGTGAGCTGGCAAAGCACGCCGTGTCTGAGGGAACCAAGGCTGTGACCAAGTACACCAGCTCCAAGTAAAGCTGCTGCTAAACCAACAACACAAAGGCTCTTTTAAGAGCCACCCACTTCAACTAAAGACATGTTCCTGTTCTTAAAGTTTTTTGTACAATTATTTGGTGGTCGTTGGCTGTGGTACAGACTAGATTAAGTTACATTTAACACATATTCACTACAACCTTCTCTATCAAAAGTTGCGTTAATTGATGAAAACTGATGTAATGGCTAAAATTAAAAAAAAATAAAAATTATCTGGAAAGAACTATAGTTTAGAATAAACAGATGATTAGCTGTACAACTATAAATCCAGACATGATGGACTCTTTTTTTAAAGAAGAAATACAGTTTACTCACTCATTTTATTTTAATTTTTTTTTTTAATTCCTTTGAAATTGAAGTGGACACTCCTGAAGGCAGAAAAGTCAGTTTATTGAGATTGGGTTTTGAGGGACAACCAATGACTTCATTTGGGTATTATTGCCAACCCCCATAGTGTTGTATTTACAATAAAATGTGTGGAACCAGCAAATAATTATACAACTACCGATTGTTATGTAGTCACTGGAACCACATTTTTTAAAATAATTATACATAATTATCAAGATCTGTATTCCTTTTAAATTTAAATGGTATCTTTTAGCCAAGCAAAATTTAGTTGTGCAGTAAATTCAAGTTCAGTGGACATTCATGAAGGCCAAATGTTGACTGTTTTTTTTTTTTTTTGTTTTTTTTTAATGAATTGTTTCATTGTAATTTGTCAGGTGGCCCCAAAATAGTATTGGATTTACAATGAATGTGTAAAACCAGTGAACAATTACACCACTACATATGATTGTTTTCCTATTATTTTATAGTCACTGGAATCACATTTTTTTTCCCAATAAATCAGATCACTCATTAATGTCTCTAACCATTTTTTTCTAAAATATGTGTCTTATTAGTGTGGTTCTTATTAGTATATTGCTAAGATCATTTAATTCATATTTTATAGGCATATAGGCTTTTTTGCAGTAATTGTAATAAAGAAAGGACTAGTCCTTGTTTATTTAATACTCCTCTTAGCGCCCAACATAAATATTATGTTAATGTCTGCAGTTAATGTCAACATTAAGAATAAACAGGTAATCGCTCTTTAAGGATGATGTGGTGGCTCTTAAAAGAGCCTTTTTGTCGGAGTGTCTGTTCAGACTGAGAACAGCTCACTTCTTCTTGGGTGCTGCTTTCTTGGCTTTGGGTTTAGCAACCTTCTTAGCGGGAGCTTTCTTGACTGCAGCGGCCTTTTTGACCACCTTCTTGGGACTCTTGGTCACTTTGACAGCCTTAGTCGCCTTCTTGGGGCTCTTGGCTGCTTTCTTGGGGCTCTTGGCTGGTTTCTTGGCCGCTGCGGGTTTCTTCGCCTTCTTCGGGGATTTCTTCGCGGCTACCGGCTTCTTTACCGTCTTGGGCTTTTTAGCCGCTGCGGGTTTCTTGGCTGCGGGCTTCTTGGCTTTAGGAGCGGCTTTCTTGGCCGGCTTCTCTGCAGCCTGCTTGCTGATCTTGAAGGAGCCGGAGGCCCCGGTCCCCTTGAGCTGGACCAGAGTCCCCTTAGCCACCAGGGTCTTGATGGCGGTCTTGACGCGGGCCTTGTTCTTGTCCACATCGTAGCCTCCGGCAGCCAGAGCCTTCTTGACGGCGGCCAGAGACACGCCGCTCCGCTCCTTGGATGCGGCCACAGCTTTAACGATGAGGTCTCTGACGCTGGGGCCAGTCTTCTTCGGCTTGGAGACCTTCTTCTTGGCTGCTTTGGCCGCCGGGGCGGCTTGAACTGGAGCTGCTTCTGCCATTTCCTCCTGAAGTTTAGTTCCTCCTCACGACAACACGAGAGAGTGACTGGACTGTTGAAGAGCTCGGAGCAGGGGGCTGCACTTAAACACACCATGAGAACCGTGGAGACTCAACCCAGCCCGTGGCTCCTCTGAGCATCTGAAAGCCGTGCCACTTGTGTTTTCTCTTCGCTGATAAAACACTCAAAACATCATGTGGGAGAAGTGCTGAAGGCTGACAGTGAAGGGAGCCGATAGCGGACTTGTGTCTCTTCATATTAAAGTCATGTAGAGCTCTGATGCTCTCTGCATTTTGTTTGGGGAGCCTCCAAACCTCACCTATCACCGCCGTGGCCAGCCCTGCTCAGCGACTTTTCTCTCTCATTTCTCTCCTGAAATGATTTAAAATGCATCAGAGATCCATCAAAAGACGTTTTCCAACTGGCCCACATGTTTGTTCAGGGATTCAATGTAAAAACAACCATCTGCTGTTGATGAGTGTTTAATAAAGTGAAGTTATTGTGGGAGCAGCAAACACACTGATGATGGCCGAGGCTTATGGTGCAGTTTAGCCAGACTTCCTATCAGAGCTGCTCGCTGTGACTGTGGACATGTCCTCTGCTGAGGACTGATTTAATATAAATAGTTAATAGTTCTACTATTTCATTTCATTTCAAAATGTATTTCGAATATGTAGAATACAAAAAGAAAAGAAAAAATAAAGAAAAAGAGAATGATCATACCAACAAGTGGACAGTCAGAAACAAGTAGTATTAACATACAAAAGCATAAGAAAATTAAATTGTCAAACACTTGATGCCTTGATTTACATATTCAAAAAGGAGTGAGAAGATGTATAAACTTATCTAATCCCACCCTTTCTCCATAAGTAAATTATTAATTATTAACCAGCTTCCTTATTGAGCCATACATATACTCTAATTAAATTTTCCTAAATTTGTCTAACTATAACTATTATTATTTATAATTATTCTAACTATAGTTATCACCTTTAATCTGTGTCATACAGAAATATAAATCAATTACTGAAATAATTATCCTTATCAAAATATGCATTTGTTATCAATCCAGAATACCAATTCATTACTTATAATATAACTTAATCACAATACCAATTCATTACTTACATATTTAACTTAATCATATTGACTATTTGTTATCTTTTCTTATATGTGCATATTATTATTTATAATATACAATTCATAATATACAATATGCACATGCAATACAACATGTAATTCATACATACATACATACACACATATATGTGTGTGTATGTTTTTACTCTGCTCATTTCTTTAGTGATGTCCTCCAATAGTTGTTTTAAATTCTCCCCAGAACAGAAAATATGTGTCATCAGCAAACAATACTAATTTTAATACTTTGGATATTTTACATATATCATTAATATATAACCTATAGTACATATATATATATAAAAAAAAACATATATATACTATTAATGATCAAACACACTGAGAAATAAATCTCACTTGTTTAGGGCAGCATAGTAATTTACCTAAAATGTTACAGTAACACTGTTTCATTGATACATACTATATAAGTGCTGAATATGACAAAAAATAATTAAGTGTTAAACAAGAGCTATTCTGTGTATTCTGCTGAGGTTGAAAGTGAAGACTGAATGAAATTTAGATTTGCACTCCCTTCAAATATGTCAGAGTAACACAGCAGTTCTGATTCTACAGAGGTGACATAAACTATTTGGTATTTTTCTGACAGCTTGATATATCCAGTTTGATCCAAAATGGCAATAGATGATTACTGTTATTATAATCATTATTGTTATAAGAATAATAATTATTATTATACAAAGACTGAAATGATTACAAAATATTCAGTAATACCTGTTGTATTGGTGTACAAACTTTAATGTACACTACTACTACCATGTGTCATATAATGTTTTGTGGTGCAAATAAATACAATAAATTAATTCAAAATTTGTCAACACACACGTTGAGTGGATTATAAGGGGCACTGATCTGAAAAGTTTTTAGTTTACATTACTTCCCCATTGTTTTATATGCTATGTGACATAATAAACATGTTTATAACAACATAAATACATATATTTGTAGTAACAGTAATGCCACCTGTCAGTGTACACAAGCACCCTGGACAGCTACCTCATCTGCTACCTGCAGCGTCTCTGGTCCAATGCAAAAGGCTACAACCTGGTGGCAGCATCACAGCTGGAGATCTAAAGCCCCCTTGAGGGGAAAACAGTGATTTGTGATTAATAGAATTGACTTGACAGCATTTCTCCTGAATTATTGCTCTCAGACACAATAACAGCAGATAGGTGCTTCATAAAGTTGACTCAGAATAACCTGTGTTGAATTAACCAAACAAACTGAACCAGGATTAGTCTGTTACATAAAGCTGGGTTAATTGGAGCTAATGTGAGCAGACAGTCAAATCTGGTTCATTTCATGATTTAGAAACAGACCTGGACCATCAAAAACCACTCACATCAAATCAGTGAAGAAAAAGACAAAACTGTTGTTTGCAGCCACAAAGCAACACATACTAAACATGATTCAAATATTACAGTAAACATTAATACAATCAGTGCATTGAACAAAACAAGAGGACATTTGGCAGCAGGGAAAACATCAGTCTGTGTTGAAGCATTCCTCCATCTCTCTCCCTTGTTGTGCTCAATTAAGCTGCCACCAATATCCATATTAGTGTCCTTCGCTAAAGCCCAACAGGAAATACAAACAATGGTCAAATCTTTTCACATATAGGAATTGATTTTTTTTTTTTGTAGTACTTGCATCTGTTTGTTATTTTATTCAGGTAGTTTACCCCTTTCTTTTTTTTTTAGATCAACATGTTCATATTTTATTTTATTTTTTGCTATTTCTCAAATGTGATAATTTATGACAAACGCCAGGTAATGACAATATTATGACCATAAAACACTGTTGCAATGTTATAAATGATTATCTGCAGGACTTTTAACAAGAAGTCAGCTCTTTATGTTGAGTAAGTGGGTGGCCCTTAAAAGGGCCTTTGGTGTTCATAAAGCAACAGAGTGTGTTTATCCACCGAAGCCGTACAGAGTGCGTCCCTGTCTCTTCAGAGCATACACCACATCCATGGCGGTCACGGTCTTCCTCTTGGCGTGCTCGGTGTAGGTGACGGCATCACGGATCACATTCTCCAGGAAGACCTTCAACACACCGCGGGTCTCCTCGTAGATCAGACCGGAGATACGCTTCACTCCACCACGGCGAGCCAGGCGGCGGATAGCGGGCTTGGTAATTCCCTGGATGTTATCACGGAGGACTTTACGGTGACGCTTTGCGCCTCCTTTACCGAGTCCTTTTCCTCCTTTGCCTCTTCCACTCATCGTCACTGATCAATGTCTTTCTACTCAACAGTAAACTCTGGTCTGCTGCTTCACAGCTATTTAAATTCTGTCTGAGGACGTGATAGAAGACAGAGGCGGAGCTTTTCTTCTTCTTTTTGATTTTCATGGAGGTTGATGATTGAACTCTTTAGCGCCACCTACTGAACAACAGCATGAATCAGGGACAGCACGTCTCCTGTCTTTCATGTCTCTGTACTGTATGAAGGACAATCATGATGTGATTCTTTAAGTAGACAAATCATCAGATATAAATGTAGTATTATGTCTGTTGTACTAGTTTTTCTGGGCCTTTATTTTCTCAGCTCTTTCACTGTATTTCTTTATCTTTATTTATCATGTCTGTGTGAGTTCAAATTAAACAAAATATATGAAAACAAAACCGGTCAGCCGACTTCAATGAGTCATATATTCCAGATTATTGACTTCAGACTATTGTTGATGAAGTGACACAGACAGAGAGATGTCTCTGTCCAGGGTGCTGAACCTGAGCTGCTGCTGCATCCTGACTGGAGGTCCTTTGTCCACAAGTCACACTGACAACAACAATAAATGACATGTTGGCACATGTATTTCTGTTCTGGGTGTCCAGTGTTCAGGGAAGCTCTACTGTGGCTTCATGATAAAGTCTGGTTTAGTAAAGAAAACTGGTTCACATTTAAAGGATCACAAGAGAGGTGCTTTCAAAAGGACCGTTAACAGAGTGGTTGTTATTACAGACTACAAATTAATTTCCAAACCAGGTTACATTGGGATAGAGAGTAATGAACTAGCAGACAAAAGAAGAAGAAAAGGCTGGGGAAAATACAATAAATTAATAATAAATAAAAAAAAAAAAACAAGAAATAAATAAATAGGTGAAATAAAGTACATAAGAGTTTAAATGTATCATTTCTTTTGAGATTAGGATGAGAAATCAATATTTTTATATTAACATTTACATTTTCACATGAACATTAACGGTGTTATTTTTTCAGTGTTTAAAGGAAGGAACAAGCAAAAATGCAGGTAAAATCTGAATATTTTCAGAGATATGAGTCATATGTTTTAAGCTTCTACTAAATCACTATCTACTACTTGTGCCAATTAAAACCAAAAAAGAACCAGTTCCAAGCAAGTCAAGCCCTAGCATTAACAAATAGTATGTAGACACTTAATATAATATTAGAATGCAATTTAATGTAGTTGCAAGAAGCTATGAGGACATTTAAAGGTTTATTAATGTCTTTAACAACTATAATATAAATGGTTTAGTTAGTATTGAAGATACATTGTTTTGAAAAACAGAAAGCCCTTCATTATATTCTTTAGGCAAGAGTTTTTAAACATACTTAATTCACAACTCATTAGAGAGAGGGGGGGTGGGGTGGGGAGTTGAGTATTTTTCGTGGCAGGGGTGGCTTATAATATCCCATGGTCAGAGAATGTTATATTATCACATTTTGTCTTTATATATTAGTCTTTATTTGTATTTGCATTTGTGTATTTTTTTTTTTCCTTTTTTCCCCTTTTTTTTGTTTGTTTCCTGAGACAGGTTACCCCTCTTAAGCTGCCCCCAGACCTTGGGGAGGGCGCTAGCTGTCAGAGGTGTCTACTGTTGCCCTTCTTCCCTTTCTGAACAGCCCCCAGACCCGTCAGGAGAGAGCCTGTTCTGTGTTGGGAGAGGGATTTATTAAAAAAAAGGGGAAAAAAAGAAAAATGTTTCCCTTATCTTTCCCTTCCTCCTTCCCAATTCATTTCTTTAATTTTTTGTATTTATTTTAAACTGGACGTCAGGCCGCCCCAGCCAGAAAATAGGGAAAGGTGAAGGTGGATAATTAAGTAAAGGAAAGGGGGAAAGAAGAGGAGGAAAAAGAAAGGGGGGAGGACAAGTGGTGATACTTGATGGGGTAGAGATGTGATGGGGGAAACAGTGGGAGGATATGCCAGACGGATATGGTGAAATGTTGTTGGTGCAATGTATTTTTTGCAAGCAGTGCTGTTTTTTTTAATGTGATTATTATAATAACAATGAAAAGTAAAGTAAATAAATTATCCAGTAAATAACTAAATAAATATATTAATTAACCAATCCATCCACCATCAAACCATCCAATTGATTTATTGTAATAGTAGTAATAATAATGGTTAAAAATAATAATAATAATAATAATAATAATAATAATAATAATAATAATAATAATAATAATAATAATAATAACAAAAATGATAACAATAAATGAAAAAGTCAAAAATTTAAATACAAATACATATATGCATGTTCATATTGTCTGAAGGTAGTGAAAACATAGTAGTAATAATAGTGGTAAATGAGTAGACAGTATACTAATAAGAATAACCACAGTAATACTGAAATTAAAAATAAATAAATAAAAAATAATAATAATAAATGAATAATAATAATAATAATAATAATAATAATAATAATGCTAAAGATAATAATGATAATACCAATAGAGGTCATTTGCAATATTAATAATGAATATAATATAACAATAAAGAAAGAGAAGAGAGAAAAAACAACAACATAGGTAAGATTATAATAGTTGAATGAAAAAAAAAGTATTAATAATAAACAAGTAAAATACATTAATGTTAAAAATAATACCTGAGGGGAATAATGATAATAGTAATAACAATACAAATAGTAATAGTAGTAACCGTAACCATGACAATAGGTATGTCAGTAATAGCTATAATAATAATAATAATAATAATAATAATAATAATAATAATAATATAATAATAATAAT
>CAKAOH010039798.1:0-21221 GCA_916701665.1 Sebastiscus tertius
GCTCCAACCCAAGTCCAACCAAAGTGCTTGACCAACTGGGCCAGGGCTCTGCTCTGGTAGTAGTCACTGGGTATTGTTCTGAGGAAGGATGGGTACTTGGTTTTATCACTGAGACAAGCACAAGTAGCAAAGTGGCTGATCTAAAAGAAAAAAAAAATAAATTAGCCAAAATTTCAAGATAAAGATCTGAAATATAAATCATCCATACAGCCAATTACAATTATTTAAAACCCATTTTGCTATGACGAGCTGTAAAAATTAAATAATATAATAATTAAATTTTTACCAATCTTACCCACCATTGGGATATGAAAAGGTCCGATGACAGTAGCTATAGCCATGCAAGGAGAGGAAGAGGTCTCTCCCATAATGGCCTGCACTTGGGCAAGTCTGGTACATGGTGCCTCGGAGGGTGCAGATGCCACTTCATTACCATTAGCCAAGGCCAGTGCAACCCTCACACCTCTGGCAATGGAGCCACAGGCATCGTAGATCTTATAGCCCAGAGAGATGCCAGGCAGTAGGTCTGTGCTGTTATTAATCTCATCTATGGCAAACAGCATCGCCTGGGTATACTGGAACCCTCTGAAATTCAAACTGGATGCATACAGTTATAAATAGTTGTCATTTGTCCATGAAATAGAAACATTAGAACATCAAAAATAATACAGGGACTATTTCTTATTTCAATACTCAGTTTGACTTCCTCTTAGATATTATACATCAATATAGATTAGATACAGTATAATTTACCTGGTGCATTGCAGTGGCAGTGGTTTGTGCATGTAGGTATCTTGTCTGTCTTTCCAGCTGCTGTGTAAAGAGAAGATTCCACCCAACATAATGTCCCCATCCTTAGATAGCTGGGGGTTCTCAGGATCCCCTCTCTGCCTGCACACAGGCTCCTCGGCCTGAGAGAAAGATGCCACCAGCAACAGCTGTAAGAGTGCCCATCCCTGCTCTGGCCACCTCTGTGTGGATGGCATACCGTCTGAGAGAGCTAAACCACTGGGTGGCATCACATGTACCTTCATGAAAATTCAAAGCTTGCACTGGTATTTATACATTTTGGAGCAGCATGGACAATAATAATAAAACAGTGATGTTTTATGTCTGTGGAGTTACAAGGTGGGGCAAGAGGAGGGAGGTGCCCAAACAGAAAAAGTGTTTGGGGCCTTAGCAAGAATGGCATGTATGAAAGCGTCCACCAGCAAATGTTAGGAAACTCTGTTGGTCCTTGTGTGGTCCAGTTCACTGATATCTGGTCGTGTCCCTGCTCATTTAAAAAAAGCTGTTATTTAACCACTTCTAAAAAAATAAAATCTTTAAACCTTCTCTACCCCAAAATCACAGGCCTATTTCCAAGTTGCCATTCATAGCCAAAGCCAGAGCCATAGTTTCCTATTCTGGTACCGTTGGATCTCAGTGCATCTATACATTTCATTTAAGCCTCAACATGTAACAAAATTGCTCCTATGTTGCCATTCTTCATCCATCCACCAGATGCACTCAGATTCTCCCACCTGTCCCAGTAACCCGACTCTCACTTCTACCTGCTCACCTGTCTCCACTTTCCCTCATCAGCCCTGCAGTATATTTTCCGACCAGTACCTTACTTTCTAACCATCTGAACCTGAGCCTGAACCTGAACCTGAACCTGAACCTGTTCCTGAATCCGTATGCCTGCTTGTTTGCCTGTACTTCTTACCTGCACATTTACTGTTCTTCAGTGGATTCTTAGTTCCTTCTGTTTAGATGCTGCATGCTGCCCATGCCAGTGAGCTTTTGTATTTAAGTTTGTTAAGACATCTCTGAAGTCTTCCTATCTGCCTGGACTATCTGCATTTGGTTCCTAATTGTGCTCACCTGTGTAACAGTAAAATCTGCCCAAACATTCACCAGACAGTCACTAGCCCTGCCTGCCATTTTCTTGGCATAAGTATGGAATTACCAAGGAACTTTTACTAAATGAAGACCCAAGCTTCTTGAAGTCCCTTGCTGCATCTGGAAATGGGACCCTGATTATGTCCATGAAGTGGCATTTTTACAGGTGGTAATTTTTTGCAAGCACAGCTTCAGATCCTGTTTCTCCTGAACCCATCACTCCAGCCTCCACTGCACCTCAGTTAGCTAACCTCCAGCCTCCACCCGGGGCTGCTTGTAGATCTAGAAGATCTGGCAGGGCATCGGCGGACATGGCAAACTGAAGATCTGGCTCGGCGTTAGCAGTGATGGCCGATTGGATGACAGAGGTTTCTGGCTGGTTGTAGGCGCTGGGCAGCAGAGGCGCCAAGGAGCTGTGCAGCAAAGAAAACCAATAGCCATGGGGACTTGTCCGCCGCCTGTCTGCCCTGATCCTGTATCTGAACCCTATGAGCCTTCAATGGACCAGTTGACGAGCCACCCTGTTGTCCAGCAGCCATCTCTAATCGGGTCTCACCTTGCTATTTTCGAGGGGTATTGTGGATTCCTTAAAGAAAGGTATGGACCATGCCATCTCCATGGACTCAAGCCACAATCTTTCAATGTAGCCTAACCCCTGGCAACTGCACTAGTACCCCATGAGGTACTGGAATTTTAAACAATAATATACTTGCAACTTTGTGGCAACAGTTTGGTTGAGGCCCTTCTGCCTTTCAACATGACAATGTTGTCCTACATAAAGCCAGGTGTATGAAAATGGGAGTTTGGTATAGAAGAATCGGACTGGCCTGCACAGAGACCTGGCCTTAACCCCATTAAAAACCTTTGGGCTGAACTGAGACTGTGAGCCAGGCTGTATCACCCGACATCAGTGCCCAACTCAATTTATTCCTATTTCTAATACACTTGTGGCTGAATGGGAGGAAATCCCTGCAGCTAGTTCAGCAATCCTGTGGACTGTTTTCATAGAAGAGTGTCGTATAGCTGCACATCATTTTGGCCATGTCATGTAGATAGATAGGTAGATCATCTTTAATGTGCTAATACACTGTTATATGGACAATAGGAACATGTGGAGAACAGTCAAAGGCCACAGGGTTGAGTCCTTTCTTTTTGTTTTTGTTTTGATTTTCATGATGTGAGCTAACCACTCAGTCATTGTGCCGATCCACGTGATATTTGATGCTTTTTAATTCTTCATTAGAACTAGTTGTCCCAGTTTGCGCAACTTTTTGCCTCAAATGCAATAAAATGGAAGTATAATTTTGTAGATCCAGAAAAGATATATAATATTCACCTATTCTGATTGACTGGTTTAAATCATATCACTAAAACATTTCATAACATACACATTTTCATGTGCTAGTCATTGTGGAATTATTGCAGAACTAAAACTGTCTGAGTTAGGAATTGATCTGATATCTAACTGGATGTTTTCTGCAAACCATTCAACACATCACATTAAGAGTTGATCTTCCCACAAAAACAAAAAATTAAATTGTGTCTTTCTTACTTATATTCATTGTTGGAGATCATTGAGTTCAAAAGGCAACATCATGGTCAAAGGGCACAGTCTTGACAAAGGCCTCACAAGTTCTCCAGTAGAGATCTTAATGGGATCATGATGCAATAGACCTAATGGGAAGTTTCCAGTGTAAGCTGAGAGGACAGGTGTGGAGTGGAGCTAAGCAGGAGACACTGTGAACTCCAGAGGGAGTTTGTTAGTTTGTTAGTTTGTTAGTTTGTTAGTTCGTTAGAGCGCTTGTGAGCGGGAAGAGCCTGAGGTGTAAGTCATGGTCAGGCCTGAGGCACCTGCACTTCACCACATGTGCTCTAATCAGACCACAAAGGACATAACCTCTGGAGAGGTCCAAAGTGTTTCATAAACTAACAGGCATCTCTGCAAACACACAAACAACACTTTTGTTTTAATTAAAGAGGGCCCAAGAGGCATATCAGCTGACTATTAAACATCCCTTTGACTGGAAAATAACAATAACACCATATTAAATATCACATGGCCCAATGCCTTGCTAAATCAGGTGTGTGTTAAATTGTTTATTTTGATCAGTTGTCAAAAGTGTAACTTTAATCCCCCTATCCACAAGCAGAAATCCCTAAAAAAGTTTTGACATGTAGGGTAAAATAATAGAAAATTAAATGATTGTGCTTAAATCATTCTTTTCCACATTTACAGAGTTGATTATTTATACAGTTAAAGCTTACTGGCTGGTACAGATATAAGATAAAATTACAAAATGAAAGAAAAATCAGCCCACATTCATGAGATGTTTAAGATGTCTGATCAGACTTTGTGTTAACAAATTTGTGATCGTATTAAACATCAAATGACGATTTGTGGGTAATAAATGTTATGGAGTGCAACCTCTAAACCCATTTTGTATGATTTCAAGAACAGATTGCACAAAACAGCACACTTTTACCTTGCCTGTATGACCTGTTCAACACTGTTTTAAAACTCTGCTGGTGGAAGTTTTCAAATAAGCCTAACCTCTCATATCTGGAGTAGGCAGGCATTTTAATAAATAATGCTTATATATCAAATTTAATTTAAAAAATATAATTCAAGAATCACAATTTATATCCAAACACAGATGCACGTATTAATCAGTAGTATTAGTCATCAAAATTGAAAATTTGTATTATTAAATTTTGAATTGTATCCCTTTTTTCCATTCTCAGCAAAAGTGAGAGTAGCTGATTCATTAATAATATGTGTGTGTAATGTACAATAACGTACTGTAGGAGCTGTGGTTTACATCAGAATTGTTATTATTGCCAGTACAGAAGTATTGTCAGCAAATTATACCCAGAGCATCCAAAGTGAACTTTTTTTCTTCACAGTTGTTAATCTATAACAATGCATATAACAACCATATTTCATAAATGATCATATGTTGTGTACAAAGAACTCTATCTGCAAAGTAACTAGTAACTACACCTGCCATGGCACAATAATTCCATACAAAAATGTCATGGCGAGACCCAATCAAGACTCACTTATCTCTGATTGGTTCATACAGTAAGAGGCCAGTGACCCCTGCCGTCAACCAAGATAATAAAATATCACATTTGACCTGGCTGACCTGGCTCTGCCCCATTAGCATTCAGGGGTGGAAAATGTCACAAGTGATAACAGTGCTGCTTTTTGTGGGGCTCCTGCTTGCATTTGGAGCAGCGGAGGAGGAAGCTCCTTTCTGTCGGATCCTGTGGAGTCCAGAGTTCCCCCTGCTGTCTAAAGAGGGACATGTCATGATCGGGGGAGCCTTTTCCATCCACAGCAAAATCACGCAACCTCCGCTTTCCTTTACAGAGAAACCAACACGCCTCACATGTTCCAGGTAATTTTGAGCTTTGTATAAAAATGTTTCCTCACAAGTTTTGTCACAGTGAATACAAGTTTGTTTTTACTCTTGTTGTCTCAGTGTGAACCTCAGGGAGTTTCGATTTGCTCAGACCATGATTTTTGCAATCGAGGAAATAAATAAAAGCAAATTTCTTCTTCCCAATGTCTCGATTGGATACCGTATATATGACAACTGTGGCTCAACATTATCCTCGATGCGTGCGGTGATGGCCCTGATGAACGGTGATGAGTGGACTTTGGGAAAGAGCTGCTCTGGTCAATCAAATGTTCATGCTATTATCGGGGAGTCTGAATCCTCTTCAACCATTGTGCTGTCACGCACTACTGGACCATTCAAAATACCAGTGGTAAGAGCATAGAAAATGTCTTTCAATGTGTATATTACATGCAAACTCTCCTTTTTCCTTTCTCCATTTTCCTTTCTCTCTCTTTATGTATGCTCAGATAAGTCATTCAGCTACTTGTGAGTGTTTAAGCAACAGGAAGGAGTATCCCTCTTTCTTCCGAACCATTGCCAGCGACCTCTACCAGAGCAGAGCCCTCGCTCAGCTGGTCAAGCACTTTGGCTGGACCTGGGTTGGGGCAGTCAACAGCGACAGCGACTACGGTAACAACGGCATGGCCATCTTCCTCGCTGCGGCCCAGGAGGAAGGAGTGTGTGTGGAGTACACGGAGAAATTTCACAGGTCAGAACCAGAAAAACTCATGAAAGTGGTAGAAGTGATCCGAAAGAGCACCGCCCGCGTCATTGTCGGCTTCCTGGCCCACGTAGAGATGAACAACCTTCTAGAGCAGTTGAGTCTGCACAACATCACAGGCCTGCAGTTTATTGGTGTGGAGGCCTGGATCACTGCTGACAGTCTTGTGACTCCCACCAGCTTTAGTGTGCTGGGAGGTGCGCTGGGATTTGCTGTGCAAAAGGCTAATATCAGTGGCATGGATGATTTTTTAGTTAAAGATTTCTGGGAGACAGAGTGTAAGGAGAAAAACACCACAGCACCATGCGACGAAAACCAGGATCTAATTAAGTTTAAAAATTACGATGATGATGTGGCAGAGCTGAGATACTCCAGTAACATCTACAAAGCTATCTATGCTGTGGCCCATTCTCTGCACAGCATCCTAAAATGCTCAATAAGTCAGGGGTGTGACAAGACTGCAAAGGTTACTCCCTGGCAGGTAAAAAGAGCAGATCACTAAACTGTTTATTTTTTAGCTCTGTTCATTTATATACTGACATATTGTCTTACTGCTTTTTAGGTTGTGGAGTCTTTGAAGCAGGTCAATTTCACCATTAATAACGGGGACCAGGTGTGGTTTGACAGCACCGGAGCAGCTGTGGCTCGGTACGAGGTGGTGAACTGGCAGCGCGGATCAGATGACTCAGTCCAGTTTAAACCTGTCGGCTATTACGACGCCTCCCTACCTCCTGGACAGAAGTTTGTCCTCAAGACTGAAGCCATTATGTGGCCTGGAGGAAAGACAGAGGCAAATATTATGATTGATAGTAAAAATGTACATTTATGTAATGCAAGGGTTTGACATGCAAACCTAACGTCTGTCATTTTCTTTTATTCAAAGTCCCCTGTGTCAATGTGCAGTGAGAGCTGTCGTCCAGGAACGTATAAAGTCCTGCAGAAAGGAAAGCCAGTCTGCTGCTATGACTGTATATCCTGTGCAGAGGGAGAAATCAGCAACAGCACAGGTATATGCTGCACAGACCTGAGATATGTCAATTTGCATACATTGTTTAATTTCCACACTCTGTGTTTCATGTTAAAGCTCAATATGGTACAGTCTCGTATTTCCGTTTTTAGGTTGTAAACTGATAAAATCACAATAATAGTAACGATATTTCTATTCCAGATTCTAATGACTGCAAAAAGTGTCCTGAAGAGTATTGGTCCAATCATAACAGAGATGCATGTGTACTGAAAAATGTCGAGTTCCTCTACTTCACTGAGGTTATGGGTATAATACTTGTATTTTTCACATTGTTTGGCGTGTTCCTTACTTTTATTGTGGCCACTCTATTCTTGATCAATAAGGACTCTCCCTTGGTGAAGGCCAACAACTCTGAGCTGAGCTTCCTGCTGCTCTTCTCCTTGACTCTCTGTTTCCTGTGTTCTCTGACCTTCATCGGCCGGCCCTCTGAGTGGTCCTGCATGCTACGACACACAGCATTCGGCATCACCTTTGTCCTCTGCATTTCTTGTGTTCTGGGGAAAACTATAGTGGTGTTAATGGCCTTCAGGGCCACACTTCCAGGTAGTAATGTGATGAAATGGTTTGGGCCTGCACAGCAGAGGCTCAGTGTCCTTGCTTTCACTCTCATACAGGTTTTAATTTGCATACTGTGGCTGACAATCAACCCTCCTTTTCCCATCAAAAACATGAAACACTATAAAGAGAAGATTATACTAGAGTGTGCCCTGGGATCACCTGTAGGGTTCTGGGCTGTGTTAGGATATATTGGACTCCTAGCTATGTTGTGTTTTATACTTGCTTTTCTGGCTCGAAAGCTGCCTGATAATTTCAATGAAGCTAAATTCATCACCTTCAGCATGCTGATATTCTGTGCAGTCTGGATCACATTTATCCCAGCGTATGTCAGCTCTCCTGGGAAGTTCACTGTGGCTGTGGAGATATTTGCTATTTTAGCCTCCAGTTATGGACTACTTCTCTGTATATTTGCACCAAAGTGCTTTATTATTGTTCTCAAACCTGAACTGAACACAAGAAAACATCTGTTGGGGAAACAGGATCCCATTAAACTTTGACTTTTTTTATTTCTTGGCTTGTGGCTTGGCTTTAATTTTGAAGTAAGCCAGGAATACTTTTCATAACAACATACATATAATTTAGCTTTCCTTTTTCTCTGTATCAAAATCTAAACAAAAGCTATAAAGCAACTTTTTTCAAAGTCAATTGAACATTGTTGACTGGCAGCTAAACTGACATTTTAATTTTAGATATTTCCGTGATGTACTGAATACTATCTTATGCTGCAATTGACAGTTAAAAAATGTGTATGTTTAAAAAAATATTTTGCATTTCATATAAAAAACTTTTAGAAAACATGTTTTGCATTGTCTTACAATTGTTACCACTTTATTGTGCAATACAAATGAATAAATACATAAATAATTACAATGTAAAAATTCCCCATGACCTCTTGTTTATTTATTTTAATTATTACAATAGGGCTTTCACCATTTACACTGTCATTATACAAGCATGATCTACACATATGTTATAAAAACATATGGGTGAAAAGGCTTTGTCATTATAAAAAAAAAGAACCCGAACTTGACACTAACTTCTCCCACACAGAATATCCTGTCTTTAATATCCCCAAATATACAGTAGTTGGTGAAATAACAAAGATCTTAATCTTAATTTATTCAGGGAAGTTCCATTCCCTTTTTCAGGAAGCCCTGTTAACACTCAACCAGTTACAAACATTCACTCTTTACAACCGGTCAGTGCATACAGTATAGCTCCACTGACTCAGGTTTAAATTTAAAGGCCTTGCTCAAAGGCTCATCAATGGTCTGTGGAATTGACTGGCGACCAAAAGTCAAAAGCAAACATGAGATATATCATCAATATAATATTTTCTGAAGATGTTTTCAGATTTTAATTCAGTAGCCTACACACCAGAAAAGAGTAAGCTACATTAGTACATGCTAAAAACCATTGAATCCTAACATGTTGGTGTTAACATAACATTTAGCATGTTAGCATGCTAAATAAAAGGCTGCTAATCAGTGCCACCTGCTGGACAGCTAATATATTGTAATTGTGATGAATGTATTCAAATAAGGTCAGTCAATAGATTTGAAAATGTAACCCCCATTAATCGCATGATTGTCCCTGATAGATCACAAATTAATTAAACATTTTGTATCCATTCAAAATGTACTTTAATGGGAGATTTTTCAAGTATTTAATCCTCTTATCAACATGGGAGTGGACAAATATGCTGCTTTATGCAAATGTATACATGCATTATTGTAAATCAATTAACAACACAAAACAATGACAAATATTGTTTAGAAACCCTCACAGGTACTGCATTTAGCATAAAAAGCTCAAATGCTCAAATTATAACGTGTCAAACTGCAGCCCAACAGACAACAACAGCTGTCAGTGTGTCAGTGTGCTGACTTGACTATGACTTGCACAAAACCGCATGTCTGTAAAGGGCATGTCTGTAAAGGGGAGACTCATGGGTACCCATATAACCCATTTTCATTCACATATCTGGAGGTCAGAGGTCAAGGGACCCCTTTGAAAATGGCCATGACAGTTTTTCCTTCGACAAATAAATAAATATGCATCAATATTGAATAACAAAAAACATCAGTATTTGACAATTCTGTCAAACCCCAGATTAGGTTCAATCATTGTTTTTATAATTTTCGCTTCATACAATATCTGCAAAACTATGTTAAGGTTAAAGTTAAGGAAAATCATGCTTCTGGCAAATGAATGATGGTTAACTTGTGGTTAGGGTCAAGCAACTGAAACACTGGTTGAGATTTGGGAAAGAGTAAACTGTAACAGGATCCAATCTCCAACCCAGATTTGCTACATGCTCTTTCACCACCATAATCTCCACACCACTAACGACGTCTTGCATCGGCACTGAACATTGTAATTAATAGTGAGATGTAGTAGAATCATCCAATACAGACGTAATTCCTAGGAGTACTGGAGCTGACATATTATGGTTTTCTTCATTATGATTTTTTAAACACAATGTTTAATACTAGAATGGCACTCGGAGAGCGCAGACCTCCGCCAAGCTGCCCGAGTACGATTTCACCCCCTCTAACGTGCAGCTTGCGCCATCATCCACCTCTATTTTTGTTTATGTTGATATCAGCTGTACGTAGCGGAGCATCGTAAAACACTTCATTCAAACTGGACAGAATCAAAATAAAAATAATTTAAACCGTCGTCGTTACTCTTTACAACAATCACTAAGTGTACTTTGGTCGAACTCAAATGTAATTTCACTGAGTTTAATGTGAAAAAACGCAGAATCTACAGGTGTCTCCCCCCTCCCTCCACCCCCCGCTCTCTCTCTCTGTCCCTCTGAAGGAAGAAGGAAAGATGCAGGGTGACGTGTCATGAAAGCGTCATCAGTTACACTGTGCATGTGCTAAAGCCTGCGGTGTTAATGCACAGGCTGACCGGAGTTATTAAAAAAAATTCCCCGAAGCCGGATCACGATCCGGATCGCCACCAAAATCTAATGGATTGTTCATTGTGCCACACCCCAACCCTCCAAAAAATTTCATTCAAATCCACACCACAAACAAACCAACAAACCAACGGCAGTGAAAATATAACCTCCTTCCTAGACCTTGGCCTAGGAAGGAGGTTATATTTTCCTAGGCCAATATATTTTCACATATGATAACACATAGGCCCAGAACCACACTCCCAACACACTCACATACAACACAAACACAACATATATGGTTGAGCACAGACAGGAAATTGGGGATTGTGTTGGGGAAATGTTCGGTTTGCACTGATCCACCACCTGTCTCTCTACTGATATACATCACCAAAACAATTCATACAACATATTATGAAGCTATATTCTTCATCTCCACTGAACTCTGTCAAAAGCTTTCTTCACACACACTCTCATGAACTAATTTTTGGTATCTGGGCCTTAAACATTTAAAGTGTACTGCCCCAAAACAAACATGAAAGAGCCTAATAACATTTTTAGTTCTGTTGTAACTACAAAGTTATTTAAAAAATGATTTAAGTATGAAATTAAAGCACTAACTCAAATTTTGGTTTCCATATTTGTCTGAATAACAATTATTTTATAGTGTTTCTCCAAATCATCTCCTAATTATTGAGTTTGATTTCCAGCGTTTCTTTTTTTCTGTTTCTCCCTTTTCATTGTTACAGATTTTGGCAAACAAAAAATAATCTCCAGCTTCGAAACAAACTTCTTGAAATCCTCAGTTTGCAGCTAAAGTATGTTTCCCACTCATCACATCCCCCTACAATTTTACTTACAGTAATAATGACGTAATGGTCTTAGAAACAGAATCATCTGAAAGAACAACAAAGTGATATGTCATCATTATACAGTGATTTCATAAGAGGACCATCTGCAGAAGTATAAAGCTCTGCCCATGACAGGAGACGCACCTGTTGGTCAGCGATATAAGAACTCATCGGAGCGTATACAGGTTAGTGTGTGCCTGTTTGTACGATATGAGTGACTGTGCCTATGTCATGTTACTGTTTGTGCTTTTTGTGGGAGCCTTTGGAGCAGAGGAAGACACGGTGCTTTGTGAGATGCTGGGGAGCCCAGAGTTTCCTCTCTTATCTAAGGAAGGAGATATCACTATTGGAGGAGTTTTCACCATCCAGGAGCCAATACTGCAGCCTCCGTCCTCCTTTACAGATACTCCAGAACCTCTCACATGCTCTGGGTACTGTTTGTTGTCTCCTTTCTCATTTGTTTTGTTTTTTAACAGAAGAAAAGTTGAAAAGCTGTTAGTTAAAACTATTCTCACTCTTTTCAGGATAATTATGAGAGAATTTCAATTTGCCCAAACAATGATTTTTGCCATCCAGGAGATCAACAATAGCAACTCTCTGCTGCCTAATATCTCAATTGGTTATAAAGTGTTTAAAAGCTGTAGTTCAACACTGGATTCAACGCGTGTGGTGATGGGTCTAATGAATGGGCAGGAAAGGACTTTGGGTCAAAGCTGCTCCGGACAGTCATCTGTTCATGCCATCATCGGAGACTCTGAATCCTCCTCAACTATTGCACTGCTACAAATTGCAGGGGTTTTCCACATACCAGTGGTAAATGTTGTCATATTTCTATTCATTTTTTTAATGATTTCACCATGATCGTTTTTACAACTTAGTATAAAGGGACAATCAACAAAGACTGAATTATGGTAGTACTATGGTTCATTTCAGGGCTATAAGGTCAGGATTAAGGTCGCCAGGATTTCCACAGATGCAGCAGATTCAGTCAAAAGTCTACCTGTTGTCAGTTATTATTTATACATACATGTTATAAATGTTTTGTTTTTTTCCCTCCTTTTCTTTCCTATTAGATCAGTCACTTTGCCACTTGTGCTTGTCTGAGTAACAGAAAGGAGTACTCCTCCTTCTTCAGAACCATCCCTAGTGACTACTATCAGAGCAGAGCCTTGGCAAAACTGGTAAAGCACTTTGGCTGGACATGGGTTGGGGCAGTAAGAAGTGACAATGACTATGGTAACAACGGCATGGAAACATTTATCACAGCTGCGAGCCAGGAGGGGGTCTGTATTGAGTACTCAGAGGTCATCTCAAGTACTGACTCCAGTGGGCATATTGCCAGGGTGGTCAGAGTGATCCAAAGCGGCAGTGCAAAGGTTTTAGTTGCCTTCCTCTCCCAGGAGATAGAAATGCTGCTTGAGGAAGCTCTGAAGCAGAACTTAACTGGGCTGCAGTGGGTGGGCAGTGAGTACTGGATTGCGGCAAGTTATCTGGCCACCAAGAGGTACTCAGGAATCCTGACAGGATCTCTGGGCTTCACCATCAGAAAAGCAAAGATCCCAGGCCTGAGAGAGTTTCTTTTGCAGGTTAACCCAAGTCAAGAACCTTATAATAATCTGCTGAGAGAGTTCTGGGAAGCCACATTTGGTTGCAGTTTCCAACCCAGTCTGCATGGTCAGACCCAGTGCTCTGGCTCTGAGAGACTAGAGGACATCGACAATCCTTTCACAGATGTGTCAGAGCTAAGGATATCCAACAATGTGTATAAGGCTGTGTATGCTGTGGCTCATGCCATGCACAACATGTTGAAATGTGGACAACGTGGTGAAGCGATGAAACAGTCCTGTATCTGGAAAGATTTCTTAGAGCCAAACCAGGTTAGAGTTCGCCTTCAAGAATTAAGTAAATAATTTGAAATAATAATCCTGTACTTTAACTTATTCACTATTATTCTCTTTTGGTAGGTTGTGAAACACCTCCAAGATGTGAATTTCACCCTTCAGTCAGGAGAAACTGTGGGTTTTGATGAAAATGGAGACCCTACAGCAACTTATGAGCTGGTGAACTGGCAGAGAAACCAAGCAGGAGATATTGTGTTTGTGGCTGTAGGGAGCTACGATGCCTCACTACCGAATGGAAAGCAGTTTATCATGAAAGGAATAAACATAACATGGGCAGCCGGATCCCCAAAGGTATCAAATAAACATGTTATATGTGAAATAGGTTACACATTGTGGAGGTTGATTTTAAAAGTAATAAGTGTAATTCCGATCATTAAACATAGGGCAAGTCTGCATCATTAAGGAAGTCATCAAAAAGTAAAAATAAATATATATATTTTGCAAACTGACATGCCAAGTTCCAAAAGGTTCACTTCTGATGTAGATTGCTGTGTAAAATGGAGGTATAAAGCTTAAACTAGAGCTTTTAGAGACCCTAAAAATACCCTAATGCTGATTAAATTAAACCAATTAATTAAAGCTGCTGTCAGTGACTTTGAGAAAAAAAATATTAATAAATAATTCCTGATAATTACTGATATATGTGACTTCAGGACATCTCTTACAGATGTGACATAAAGAAAAGCCATGAAAAACAGTTGAGACAATACCAAGCACCGCCCACCAGCTGGAGCAAACATTCTCATTTTGTTGCCTAGTTTGGCAGTTTGATTGGAGGTCGCGAGTTTTGCAAGCAGTGATTGGCAGCTGCTCTAGGGGCTCCTCAGCTCTGATTGGCTGTTTTCCTTTGGTGCTGTGAAATCTTGCAGATGCCATTAGGAGTACAGGAGGACACAGAGTAACATGACTTTTTTTATATATTATCTGTCTCATGCACTACTGTCATTGTATAGTGAACGTTTTATAAAAATACGTTTTTTTATCATATTTGCTCAAAGTTACCGACTTCAGTTTTCAGTATTCAGATTACAGGTGCAACAAACTGTGAGTAACTGAGGAGTTGTGGTGTTGTTCTAGAGGCCAGAGTCTGTCTGCAGTGAGAGTTGTCTGCCAGGTTTCCGGCAGGCTGTGATTAAAGGCAAACCCATCTGCTGTTTCTCCTGCATTGCCTGTGCTGATGGAGAGATCAGCAACTCCAGCAGTGAGTAGATCTGTAATTTATAATTTAATATTTGTACGAAATCATTTCTTTCCAGTATCTTTATAAGTTACTAAATACAGCAAGTGCTTATTTTAATATGACCTCTGCTCTCATAACTCGCAGCTGACAGCATGAACACATTTCAGCGTTTCATGTTTTCCATTCAGATTCTGCCGAGTGTTTGCAGTGTCCACTGGAGTACTGGTCAAATGAAGATCACAGCCAGTGTGTTCCAAAGGTGATTGAGTTCCTAGCTTACGGAGAAACCATGGGCGCCCTCCTCGCTGCTTTCTCGTTGTTCGGAGCAAGTTTAACACTGGTGGTGTCATGTGTCTTCTTTCGCTTTCGTCACACACCTCTCGTCAAAGCCAGCAACTCTGAGCTGAGCTTCCTGCTGCTCTTCTCCTTGACTCTGTGTTTCCTGTGCTCTCTGACCTTCATCGGCCGGCCCTCTGAGTGGTCCTGCATGCTGCGACACACAGCATTCGGCATCACCTTTGCCCTGTGCATGTCTTGTATCTTGGCTAAAACCATGGCGGTGGTGAACGCTTTTAAGGCTAATAGGCCATCGAACACAGTTCTTCAGTGCTCTGCTCCGCTTCAGAGAACAAGCGTTCTCAGCTGTACTTTACTGCAGGTGTTAGTTTGTGTGCTGTGGTTAACTCTTGCCCCGCCATTCCCCTACAAAAATACAGCTCATGCCACTGAAAGGATTATTCTAGAGTGTGATTTAGGTTCACCTATCGGGTTCTGGGCTGTGTTGGGGTATATAGGACTCCTGGCTGTGCTCTGCTTCGTCTTCGCTTTTCTGGCTCGAAAGCTGCCTGATAATTTCAATGAAGCTAAATTCATCACCTTCAGCATGCTGATATTCTGTGCAGTCTGGATCACATTTATCCCAGCGTATGTCAGCTCTCCTGGGAAGTTCACTGTGGCTGTGGAGATATTTGCTATATTAACCTCCAGTTATGGACTACTTATCTGTATATTTGCACAAAAGTGCTTTATTATTGTTCTCAAACCTGAATTGAACACAAAAAAACATATGATGGGGAAACCAGGACATACATGAAATGACTGTCTTTTTATTTTACGGCTTGTGGCTTGGCTTTAATTTCGAAGTGACCCCAGAATACTATTCATTAAGTTAAAGATAAAGTTAAACTCACATTTTGATTTTAGTTAATTGCATGATGCAGTTAATCCTACCAATCGAGTGCTACAATAGAAAGTTAAAAAAATGCTCACATTAAAATAATAATAATAATAAAAATAATAATTAGCATTTCATATAAATAAATAAAACATGTTGTATTATCTTACACTTGTATTGTTTCCACTTTATTGCACAAAAAATAAATTTAGAAAAAAATATAAAAACTACCCGTGACTGTCTCTTCATTTTAATTTGTATAATAGGTCCTTCACCGTGTACGCTGTCATCACACAAACATAATATGCACATATTTTACAAAAACATGTGGGTGAAAAGGCTTTGTCATTATATAAAAATACTTGAACAGAACCTGAACTTGACACTAACCTCACACAGAATATCCTGTCTTTAATATCCCTAAATATACAGTAGCTAATGAAATAACAAAGATCTTAATTCATTCAGGAAAATTCCATTGCAAACCAGGTTCTCATTTTCAGGGATGCCCCCCTGTTCACGCTGAACCAGTTACAATCATTCACACTCTGAACTCTGCTAATGCATATAGCTCCACTGGAATAGCTTAAGAGTTAAATGCCTTGCTCAGGGGCACATCAGTAGTCTGTTGATTGAACCAGACACCAAAAGATATGTCATAAAATATTTGAGAATTACTGAGCATGTCTTCAGCGTTTCATTCAGTAAACACCAGAAAAAGAGGAGGCTACATTAGTACTTTAACATGCATGTTAACAACCATCGACTCCTAACATGCTGGTGTTAGCATAACATTTAGCATGTTAGCATGCTGAATAACAGGCTGTTCTTCAGTGCCACTTGCTGCACAGTTAATTAATTGTAATTGTGATGAATGTATTCTAATAAAACTATTTATTTAATATGTATATATATAAATAAGCTGTAGTGTATACCAGTGGAGGCTGGTCCATGATGGCAGAGGAGGTTGCTCCTCCTCAATTTTTTGAGAGGAAAGAGGGAGATGGAAATATTACAAAGAGTAATTAGCTGAAATAAGTCATAACCAAATCTCGGTATCATTTCTAAAATATTTTTATATATATTATATATATTATTTAGATTCTAATTAAAATGCCTCAACAGCAACGCCTGCAGGGCAGAGGGGAAAGGTTCAGCCTGGGTGTGTGAAGTGGTTGTGGGCATCGTGGGGGCATGTCAAGCACCCTCTGTCCTCCCTTAGGTCGGGACCTCTCCTATCAACTCAATGCATTTAGTTTTTTCATGCTTGTCTGTGATTGGCCAAAATACGTAAAATTATGCTCCAAGTAAGGATAACCTCCCTTGGTTCCTTCCAATCAACAAGCAACAGAATAAAAGATTGACAGCAGGTTAATCCAATGATGATATCCAAGCTTCATCTTCAATTTTCTACCACTGTGTGTGTACGTGAGTGGGAACTAGTGGGACACACTGGGAGTAAAGCGATAGATGAATACAATAGCATATTAGCTAATGCAACAGTTAACTTGTTGTAGCAGACCTGAATGACTGTAAACTAATGGAGAATGGATTTGGACTGGAGGGCGTTGCAGTAGCAGGACGGTGCCGGGGAGAGAATGGAGAGCTCCTCTCTGACGGTGCAGACCTCGGGCCCCGCTGCCTCAGCTGTCCGGGCTGGACTGACGGCGGGACTACGGTGGGACTGTCGGTGTCCCGTTCTGACGAGTGCTTCTGTAACTTACTCCGCGCACCCCTGAAACGTACTGGGTGCTGCATCACCACTTGTTGGACTGACAGGCTTCTAGTGACACAGACGCATACACAAAGTTCATCCCCATTCAGAGACTGCAGTGATTGTTTATTAGAAATCCTGTAAGTCATTGTTTTACTGCTTAATAAGAAAGTAGAGACAAGCCCAACCCAGCTAACTCCCCAGTAGGAAGAATATCTTTCTCACTAATATGTTTCTCACCACATCTCCAAAATAATAATAGAGTCATAACTGCCCTGTTTCAAAAAGATGTTCATATGTCATCATGGCATATTGGAATCGGTTGGTAAATGATATATAGGCCATTGGAAGAAGGTCCGGATTCTTCCACATAAATACCTAATAGTGAATAAGGATACGAATTCAGGACTCATTTTTGGTATCTGGGTCTGAAACCTATAAAGTGTACTTCCCCTAACAAAACATGAAGGATCTAATAACACTCTTAGCTCAGTAGACACCTTCACCAAAAAGACATTTATTCAAGTGTGCTATTAGTATATTCCGTTAAACCTTCAAATAAGAGAGTATAATTTCAGTTTACTTTTTATGTACTTATCAGAGATATACTTAACAAAAGTCTGTATAAGTATACTTGGCTCATACTGAGAAGAATACAGACAAGTCTAAGTATGCTTGGCTCATAGGCTAATTGTACTGCAATTTTTTGATCGAGATAAACTCAAGAAAAGTATAATTAAGTATGTTTGTTTTATAGGCCTACACAAAGGTATACTTTCCTTGTAGTTGTGCTTGATTTTTGATGGAGTAGCATATTAAAATGTGTGAGTTGTAACTATAAAACTATTTAATATTTGGTTACCATATTTATCTGAATAGCAATTATTCTGTAGTGTTTCTCCGAATCCTCTCCTGATTATTGAGGTTGATTCCCAACTTTTTCCTTTTTATTGTTGTAGATTTGGCAAATAAAATCAAATCTCCAGCTTCGGCCTGCAGCTAAAATATGTTTCTCCCTCATCGCATCCCCCTACAATTCAACTTACACAAATAATGACGTAATGGTCTTAGAAACAGAAGGTACCATCTGAAATGAAGAACAGCAAAGCAATATGACATCATTATAGAGTGATTCGATAAGAGGACCAACTGCAGAAGTATAAAGCTCTGCCCATGACAGGAGACGCAGCTGTTGGTCAGCGGTAGAATAACTCATCACAGAGTACAGGTTAGTGTGTGCCTGTATGTACCAGATGTGTGACTGTGCCTATGTCATGTTACTGTTTGTGCTTTTTGTGGGAGCCTTTGGAGCAGAGGAAGACACGGTGCTCTGTGAGATGCTGGGAAGTCCAGAGTTTCCTCTGTTATCTAAAGAAGGAGATATCACTATTGGAGGAGTTTTCACCATCCACGATCCAATACTGCAGCCTCCGTCCTCCTTTACAGATACTCCAGAACCTCTCATATGCTCTGGGTACTGTTTGTTGTCTCCTTTCTCATTTGTTTTGTTTTTTAACAGAAGAAAAGTTGAAAAGCTGTTAGTTAAAACTGTTCTCACTCTTTTCAGGATAATTATGAGAGAATTTCAATTTGCCCAAACAATGATTTTTGCCATCCAGGAGATCAACAATAGCAGCTCTCTGCTGCCTAATATCTCAATTGGTTATAAGGTGTTTGACAATTGTGCTTCAACACTGTATGCAACGCGTGTGGTGATGGGTCTAATGAATGGGCAGGAAAGGACTTTGGGTCAAACCTGCTCCAGACAGTCATCTGTTCTTGCCATCATCGGAGCCTCTGAATCCTCCTCAACTATTGCATTGCTACAAATTGCAGGGGTTTTCCACATACCAGTGGTAAATGTTGTCATATTTGTATTCATTTTTTGACTGATTTCACCATGTTCCTTTTTTCAACTCCCTCCTTTTCTTTTCTTTTAGATCAGTCACTTTGCCACTTGTGCTTGTCTGAGTAACAGAAAGGAGTACCCCTCCTTCTTCAGAACCATCCCTAGTGATTACTATCAGAGCAGAGCCTTGGCAAAACTGGTAAAGCACTTTGGCTGGACATGGGTTGGGGCAGTTAGAAGTGACAATGACTATGGTAACAATGGCATGGAAACATTTATCACAGCTGCAAAGCAGGAGGGGGTCTGCATCGAGTACTCAGAAGTCATTTCAAGTACTGACTCCAGTGGGCAAATTGCCAGGGTGGTCAGAGTGATCCAAAGTGGCAGTGCAAAGGTTTTAGTTGCCTTCCTCAGCAAGGAGATAATAATTCTGCTGGAGGAAGCTTTGAAGCAGAACTTAACTGGGCTGCAGTGGGTGGGCAGTGAGACCTGGATTACGGCAGGACAAGTGGCCACCAAGAGGTACTCAGGAATCCTGACAGGGTCTCTGGGCTTCGCCATCAGAAAAACAAAGATCCCAGGCCTGAGAGAGTTTCTTTTGCAGGTTAACCCAAGTCAAGACCCTGATAATAATCTGCTGAGAGTGTTCTGGGAAGCCACATTTGGTTGTAGTTTCCAACCTAGTGTTCCTGGTCAGACCCAGTGCTCTGGTTCTGAGAGACTAGAGGACATCAACAATCCATTCACAGATGTGTCAGAGCTAAGGATATCCAACAATGTGTATAAGGCTGTGTATGCTGTGGCTCATGCCATGCACAACATGTTGAGATGTGGACAAAGTGGTGAAGCGGTGAATCAGTCCTGTATCTGGAAAGATTTCTTAGAGCCAAAACAGGTTAGATTTCGCCTTCAAGAAATAAGTAAATAATCTGAAATAATAACCCTGTACTTTAACTTATTCACTATTGTTCTCTTTTGGTAGGTTGTGAAACACCTCCAAGATGTGAATTTCACCCTTCAGTCAGGAGAAGCTGTGGGTTTTCATGAAAACGGAGACCCTGCAGCAACTTATGAGCTGGTGAACTGGCAGAGAAACCAAGCAGGAGATATTGTGTTTGTGGCTGTAGGGAGCTACGATGCTTCACTACCGAATGGAAAGCAGTTTATCATAAAGGGAATAAACATAACATGGGCAGCCGGATCCCCAAAGGTATCAAATAAACATTTTATATGTGAAATAGGTTACACATTGTGGAGGTTGATTTTAAAAGTAATAAGTGCAATTCCGATCATTAAACATAGGGCAAGTCTGCATCATTGAGGAAGTCATCAAAAAGTAAAAATAAATATATATATTTTGCAAACTGACATGCCAAGTTCCAATGGGTTCACTTCTGATGTAGATTGCTGTGTAAAATTGAGGTATAGAGCTTAAACTAGAGCTTTTAGAGACCCTAAAAATACCCTAATGCTGATTAAATTAAACCAATTAATTAAAGCTGCTGTCAGTAACTTTGAGCAAAAAAATATTAATAAATAATTCCTGATAATTACTGATATATGTGACTTCAGGACATCTCTTACAGATGTGACATCAAGAAAAGCCATGAAAAACAGTTGAGACAATACCAAGCACCGCCCACCAGCTGGAGCAAACATTCTCATTTTGTTGCCTAGTTTGGCAGTTTGATTGGAGGTCGTGAGTTTTGCAAGCAGTGATTGGCAGCTGCTCTAGGGGCTCCTCAGCTCTGATTGGCTGTTTTCCTTCGGTGCTGTGAAATCTTGCAGATGCCATTAGGAGTACAGGAGGACACAGAGTAACATGACTTTTTTTATATATTATCTGTCTCATGCACTACTGTCATTGTATAGTGAACGTTTTATAAAAATCTGTTTTTTTATCATATTTGCTCAAAGTTACCGACTTCAGTTTTCAGTATTCAGATTACAGGAGCAACAAACTGTGAGTAACTGAGGAGTTGTGGTGTTGTTACAGAGGCCACAGTCTGTCTGCAGTGAGAGTTGTCTGCCAGGTTTCCGGCAGGCTGTG
>CAKAOH010039799.1:0-54394 GCA_916701665.1 Sebastiscus tertius
TATATATTATAATCTAATACTATTTCTAAAATCCAGCTGGGGGTGACTCCTCTGGTTGCAAAAAGAAGTCTTATTGTATAGAAGTCTATGAGAAAATGACCCTACTTCTCACTTTATTACCTCAGTAAACATTGTAAACATGAGTTTATGGTCTCAATCGCTGGTTTCAAGTCTTCTTCAATACAGCATAATGTTCATTTAGTAAATTATGATCCCATTTTGAGTCAAACAGACCATAAAGCAGGGTATGCTTTAGGGCGTGGCTACATTGCGTGGGAGTTGTCTTCCAACTTTAATCCTTTCACAGTGTGTTTTCAGTTCATGAAAGTTAATTATACTATTTTGGTCGTCTAAAAATGTCTTATTCAGCGTTTGGTTGTACTTGGCTCCACCCTCTCGTGTCACTTCTGGTTGCAAAAAACCAAGATGGCAACAGCCAAAATGCTAAACACGAGGCTTCAAAACCGTAGTCCACAAACCAATGGTTGACGTCACGGTGACTACGTCCACTTCTTATATACAGTCTATATATTAAAGCATCAAAAAGGAATCAAACTGTTTTTTCCAAAATGTCGAAAGTCCTTCCGAAAATCAAGGGTCCTGACTGACTGAACGCAGAGCTGAATCTATTAATTGATTCATCAAGTTGTCGATTAACAGGGACCAGCGTCTCAAATGTGAGGATTCGCTGCTTTTCTTCATCAGATATGATAGTAAGCCGGATATCTTTGAGATTTGCTGATCACATAAAACAAGAAATCTGTAGATAGACGCCACCTTGACTTCTTGGAAATAATATTTGGCACTTTTTATTTATATAAGAAACAATTTATGTACTAATTAAAAGAATGATCAGCCTAATAATTGATAATGCAAATAATAATTACAGCCCTAACTGAATGTTATTACGTTACATTTTCAAGAGTTTTCAGTTTACTTTATATTTTCTAAAGAGAAATTTCATTTTCATTCGGAAAGAAGTCATAAATATTGCTCTCCTCTTTCTAAATAATTCTGTAGCAGAGGAAAACATACAGTAGGATGTAAAGTGAAAAAAAGAGAGTACACTTTCCAAAAGTTGAATGCAAAATATTGTAGGTCCAAGATTGTTGGTAATCTATTTACCCGCTCTCTATCCAAGACCGCCATTTGGGAGCAAATTGTGTTTACAATTACCGCCTGCTAAATTCAGATGTCTGAGTGTGTGAGTGTGTGTGTGCGTGCATGCTTAAACATGATGTGTGCATACGCGTGTGCACGGTGCGACCTCAGCAGAGGGCAGGGCCCAGGTGGGCTGATCCAGAGGTTGAAGTTCTGCTGGGAAGGAAATGAGGATCTTAAGGACATTCGGCAGCTACGACTTTAAATTACAGCCTTTTCCAGATGAGCGACTGGACTCCAATCCAGTTTGTTCCACTGGAGTGAACAGCTATCCGTCTGCATCAAATATTCAAAGAATGGCCCCTGTATTTTGGCGAGATGACGACTTCAATCTTCCTTCCTCACACTAATCTGCGCCTTCTCATCAGTTTTTTTCCTTTTTTTGTGGTTTATGCTGTCGTCCTACCAACCTCAATCCTAGTTTCACGACGTTACTGTACACACAGAATCACGATGACCGAAACTTAAAAACACCGTAAACTTCACAGGAAAGAAACGGCGACAGTCGATCATGGCGAGTTGTCTCACATTGTTGCTTGCAGGCCTATAAATTACCCATGGTTCTCTCTGATCACCTGGACGAGCTGACAGGACGTGCCAAGGAGAATCCATCCTTCGACAAGGCCTTGTTTCCTGCATGCTTTCTGAAGGACACGAGCTGTCCACTTAGCGGAGAGGGAAATTGAACATCTCTTTTTCATGGAGAAAATGGAGAGGGAGCGAGTGTGTGTGAAATGAGACAGGTGTGTTTCGGCTTGCGTGTGATTGTGATGCATTTGTCCGAGAGCGACGATGACAGACAACGGATCAGAGAAGCAGAGGCACGGTGACTAATGCCTGGCTTGAGTGACTGACAGCGCCGAACATATCACCGCTTCTCATCTCCCGCGTCTTCGGTGATAAATCTCATTCTGTCCCGTCTTAAAAGTGGAAGCGCCACTGAGTGCAGTGTCTAGAAGTTGTAGTTTAAAATCAATACTGAAGAACAGAGTGATTTTCTAGGTATGCTGCGGTGCAGTTTGTGTCTTGCAGGCCTAATGGCTGCAGCCTACTATAGAGGAAATGGCCTCCTCCTTGTCAATTATCTGGACAGTTGACATATAGTTGAGGTTAACGCCTGCATGAGTAGATGAGTCTGGATCCAGGAAATGTCACCGGGGGTTCTAATATTAACTAAATCATCTCCTAATCTAATCATTAAAGCGACATTTTGAGTCGCTTAGTCTTACAGGTTGAAACTTTGCGGACACTCCGTCCCCTTGACCTGCTTTTCTGACTCCTGTGGCAGGAAAAACCAGGAGTACTTCTAGCCTTGCACTCCTTCCGCATGAATGATGTGACACTCCCGACTTTTCAAGTGCCGCGTCTCTTTACCTCTCTCTCTTTCGGATGACAGCTTGCACTGGGATTTCTTCCGATCCCCCTCTTCGGTCCCTCCACACACAAATAATACATGGGGCACAATCATATGTTAATGTGCAAGATGTCTGCCTTCACTGCAAAGTCATCAAAGTGGGAGTAGCAGCTCTGAGCTGAAGGAAGTTAAGATGGGACAGCTGGATCCATCACAACCCTGTCTATTTACTTAGAGAGAGAGAGAGGAGACGTGAAATTAGAGAAGGTGAGTGGAGGAAAAGACAAAGAAGGGCAAGAGAGAAAGCTGGGTGTGAAAGAGAGTGTAGGAGCAGGAAGAAGTAAGTGATTCAAATGTATTCCAGTCTGCATTAGAAACCACACACACAAGGTGGTGGTTTAATTAGCTGGCGTAATTATGGGTCAATACTTCTGTTTATCAGTCTGTTGGAGACTGTTCTCCCAAGAAAAATGAGAGTATCATTCGTTTCAGCAAATGGGCAAAAATAGCTTCTATTTACGTTTTAAGTGACAAAGCCCTTGAGGAGCCATATACAGTAGGAATTATGACTCCTGTCCGTTGGGAGCAAGAGAGGAAGTCGGGTGACGTTATTATAGAGCCACAAAGTCTGCAGAGGAAGGAGGTCGGGGTGGATGGATGGGTTGACAAAACATACGACTTTAAAGGGATAGTTTGGGTGTTTCGAAGTGGGGTTGTATGAGGTGCTTATCCAAAGTCAGTGTATTACCAACAATAGATGACGGTCGGCACGCCCCCAGTTTGGAGAAACAGACGGGTGGAAAAGACTATTGTCTGACAGGACTGAGAGTGAAACGTTATTGTTTTTGTCTACTGAGTCTGGCTGGCTTAGAAGACGGCATAGTTATGTTCCTCGTTGGAAAGGGCCGTCTGACGGCAAGATAAAGCGGTGAAAATATTCTAAATATAGCGTACACTTAAACGCGTATTGATTTTTTTAAAGTGAGCCTTACTTTTAGGCGGCTAAAATCCATTTTTTCGCCGGCACCGTCCACAGCACTGTGTTGCTTTGCTCGCATGTCGGTAACGCAAAAAATGCAAGAAATGCAAAAATGCTGGCCAGAAACGAACGTCACAAAATGTTATTACTGAAAGAAATCAAAGACTAGACAAGTAACGTTCTGCTCACTGACCTACATTTCTTAATGAATCATTCCTGACTGACTCTGAATCAGCTGCTAAATTGCATAACACCAATAGGGAATCATTACTTTTGTTTTCATGTACGTTTTAGTTACCATTTTCGTGTCCCCTCAAGTAAAGTGGTCCAACATACGGAGGAAAGCATTGATGCTTTAGCTTAATCCAAAAATTGCAATTACATATTCCTAAATTGCAATGGCATATGTTTTAAAAGAAATGTAATGTTGGATTATGTTTTTTTTTTATCAACAAAATGACCAACTGTTTTAACATATCTCTAAAATTGCAAAATGTTGAACTGAATCAGACTGTATATAAAGATGGACGACATGACAGCTGCCCAAAAGTGAAGCTAAAACATCTGGATCGCCCCCTGGTGGCTGGCTGCAGTATAGGTCATAAAGCCTGCCTCCTCCATGTTAGTGGATGGGACATCGGCCAAACTAAAAAGTCAAAGTACACGTCAGAAATCGGGTGATTTGTACTTTTTATATATTTAACCAAAGTCATGATCAAAGTGTTTTTGAAACCTAAACCCAACCATGTGCAGAATGCTGGTGTCAAAGTACTGGACTACACACCCCGACCACCTCCCTGTGATGTCTGTGTGGTACAAAAGAATAAAAAATGTTGCCAGCAGTGAGGATAATCCAGCCAGCAATTATGTGTCCTCCAAAAAACATATAAGATAAAACCATTTAGTGGGATATAAACGTGATTCTTCAGAGACAGGAATCCTACATCTGTAATGCATTATCTTCATATCTGCATGCTCACACTATCTCATGCCTCTAATCAATGATCTGTAGTAATGATCTAATAGTCACGTACAGCAGTTGTCAGCCTAACTGTGTCTGTGTGTTTCTCCGTCCATTCTCCTCTCAGTCTGTCTCTGTGAAGTCATGTCGGCCCTGTGTATTTAATGATGCGAGGGCTGCCTGTTTTAGACAGCAGAGACGCAGCAATTAGGGGAATAAATAATAAGAAAGATAAACAAACATCAAGGGGGAGTCATGTGGTGGCAGAGCCTGAGAAAGCAGCTGGAAGCAGCAGTTAATGGGGCTTTATCTGTCTCTTTACTGTAGTCGACGCCTATTCCTCTATTTCTCTCCGGGGACACAGCTATCACTCCCGCTCTCTTTATTTTCCGTTCTCCTCCCTCTGTATTTCTTTTTTTATGCGTTTACTCCCAAATTCCATCCACTGTGACCGTTCCAGTCCTCCAGTCTTTCCTGTTTGATCTCCCATTTTATCCTCCATCTCTTTCTTTCTTTCTTTCCCCCGTCTGTCTGTATATGCAGCCTTTACTGCTTTTAGCTGTTTTGCAACTGCCCGTTGCACCAGTGCTCACTTAGGAAGTGGATAAATTGGGTTGTGGACATGTGTTTGAGAGGAGTAGAGAATCGGAGGGAGGTGTAGACGATGCAGGGGGCTGAGCAGTCAGTACAGCACGGAGTAGGGCAGTTGTGTCAAAGCCCTGACAGTCGGCCTGCCTCCCCGAAACCACGGCGGTGAGACTCGGAGGAGGAGCAGGAGGAGGGTCCGCATTGACGTGCTCTAACCTGTGATGACAGACCGCATCGATGCGGCTCTGACCCAGCAGGAGATCTCCCTCCTCTTCTACTCTGTGTTCGATCAGCCGTCACTGAGAAGGCCCACTCGCTATTCACAGCAACTCCCTTCCCCTGACACCACAAAATACACAACCGCCGGCTACACAACCTGCTGGAGTAATAGTAGAGTGAGAGCCTAATGGGCAATGAGTGTCGGTGCTTTTGTCTGAGAGACTTAACATCCAAACCGGGGCTGATTGGTGACATGGAGGTCCATGTGTAAATGCAGGGGGACGAATAAAATAGTAGAAATGACAATACAATAGCCTTACAGTTAGCCCCACATTTGTGAAGTGTATAATAGACAGAGGACTTGATTCAACTCTTGTTGTAAGTTTTGAGGTTGTAACTTTGTGGTGGACACATCTTCTTTCAATTTCAATCTTTCTGTATTATTGTTACTTCACTTGGATGTTTGACCTTTTACTGTGCAGAATGATGTATGTGCAAAGTTTGACACCAGAAGGCTGTTTTCACATTCATCTGCTGCAGTGAGAAAGTTTCTCTGTTGCTCTGAGTTTAAAGGGATAGTTCGGGTGTTTTTGAAGTGGGGATGGATGAGGTACGTATTCATAGTCAGTGTATCACCTGCAGTAGATGGCGGTCGGCGCCGGCCTCCAGTTTGGAGAAGCAGACAGGAGTTACCCACACAGGAGCAAAGCAATGTACTGCCGTGGACGGGGCTGGCAGCAAAACATGTCTTAGACACCTAAAAGAAAGGCTCTTCAAAAAAATCAATATCAGTTCAAGTGTACGCTATATTTAGGTTATTTTCACCACTTTATCTTGCTTTCAAACAGCCCTTTTCCGACGGAGAACTGAAGCTGGTGTATCATCTATGACCTCGCCAAAGCCACCAGACTCCATTGAAAAAAACTGTAATTTTACCACGCAGAACACAAGAGTTGGGAGTCGATCAGTTAGTAAACCGGCAAAAATATTTTAAATACAGTGTACTTAAACTTTCTTTTAGGTGTCTAAAATCCATTTTGCTGCTGTTCCCGTCCACAGCAGTATGCTGCTTTGCTTTTGTGTAGGTAACTCCTGTCTGATTCTCCAAACTGGAGGCGTGCCGACCGCCATCTACTGTTGGTAATACACTGACTATGGATAAGTACCTCATACAAACCCACTTCAAGTCACCCAAACTATCCCTTTTCAGACATGTATGTACAAGCAGGATTTTGTGATATCACAACTAGTTTGAATGCCAATCATGGTCCAGTATGCAACTTACACAAGTGTGATGTGGAAACATGAAACCCTTAGTGCTAACTTACTGTACACTGAGAACATTACAGTGAAGTAGAAGACATCTTGTGTCGAGTACTTAAACAGAAAGGAACATTATTTGCATATTCATAGATTCTGGATTCTTCAGTGAGGGAGAAAGAGTAGATGGAGGTTTGCAAAATACGTCTTATTTATTGATAGATCATGAACTTTTTGTTGTTACTCTGTGTTTTAATTGTGTCTATATTTTATATAAGTTGCCCCTTTGGGGACATTCAAGTTTTCTAAGTCAAAGATGTCATTTTAACTAGGCAATTGAACTTTTTTGTGGAAGAGCCATATCAGACATAAAACATGTCTGGAGTTGATATTATGTATGTGAGTGTGTCCATAAATTCAGATCTGATCGGTAGAAGAGCCGAGCCCTCTGACACGGTGTATCCCGAGCGCAGCGGCGAGCGACCGAGCGAAGAGTGGGTGTTGCGTGAAGCCGGGATCATTGATCAGCAGCACGCCTTATTGGCTTCTGCTGAAGTCTTTATCACCACGTCCCCTCCCACTTCCTCCCTCGCCTTGCCTCGTAAATTCAGAGCAGCTAATTGGACATGACTGCGTTTATGTTCCAGCTTCATAAATTTCTTTCTCTGAAGGGAGAGGATCGATTTTCCTCGAGTGCAGCCTCCCGTAGCAGGGGAGCAGCATGAGTCTCTTCAAACCTTCCCTCTCACCTTTCCCCCCCAACCCCCACTCTCTGCCAACCATCCTTCCTCTCACATGTTCGCTCCTTCTCTCTCTCCCTCTTGACTAAACAGGTAATCTATAACTGACCTCCCCTGCAATCATGTGGTGAGCAGGGATTACACCACGCCTCTGTTCATAACCATAATAGTTCTTTCACACGTTTCTATCAACCCCTCTCACTCTCATTCATTAATAACAGAACTGATGGATAGGGCTGTAAATCGACAAGAATCTGGCAACCCCACATTCACCGCCACACACACACACACACGGTCTGTCGGAAACTCGCTGAAGTTACGCCGCACTGACAGAGTGCATGTGTGTGGCTACGGGGAGAACGAAGTCACTAGCACAGCTACAGATGCTAATGTAGTACAAACACACACACACTGTTTGTGTGTGCTATCGCTATCGTTAATCCGGGCGGACAGAGTACCGTTACGCCGGGCAGACACACAGCGGACAACCTGCTAAGCTTAACTAGATGTGTGGTGGAGGGTTACTGGGAAAGTGGCTACATGTCCGCGACACAACACGCAGCACCGTGGCTGCTAAGTTAACGCTCCCGGACGGTGAACTGGAGACAGTGAACGCAGCATCGTTGCGCTCCTGACGGTGAACTGGGGACTCAGTTGTGTGTTGTGCTCATACACTGCAGCTGGCGCAACGCTGAATGCGACGCACTGATCTTGTCGGTTATCGGTTAAGAACATTTTTCAAAATTAGCATCCCTATACTGCACGCAGAAAACTGCATGGTTTTTGCCCCAAACTGCATGTGATTATCATAAAGTGGGCATGTCTTTAAAGGGGAGACTCGTGGGTACGAATAGAACCCATCTTCATTCGCATATCTTGAGGTCAGAGGTCAAGAGACCCCTTTGTAAATGGCCATGGCAGTTTTTCCTCGCCTAAATTTAGTGTAACTAGTGTAACGACAAGTATGACATTGTACCAATGCATTCCTTAGGTTTTCGAGTTTCGTATGAGCCCGCTACAACCTCGGACGGGAGAATTGATACAGTATCACTCAACATAATATTGAGAATATTCAAGTGTATCAATACTTTCCTACAACCCTACTGATGACATTTTTTTAAACAAATCATTCCACCCGAGCTCATTATCTGTCTTTATTTAATGAAAGTTGTTGACTGCAAAAGACCACAAATGTTTTAGATAAATTTCCTTTCATGTCGTTCTCCCTCCATCTCAGTTTTATATCTTTTTTGAGGGCATATCCTAAAAGCCATCCATCCTAGGGAGAAAGCACTTTCTACTGGAGCACTAAAGGGACTGTGCGTACATACATACATGCACTCCCTACATACAGTACAGTACGCTCAATGATGAGAGGTCACTGCATGTTTTTGGCCTTTGAAAAAAAACAGGGGAGTGAAATTGTCCAGCAAAAAGACATCTTAAATTATTCAAAGCGCAGGAATGACCTTGATTGTCTTTGCAATCCACACCCTGTGTGTGTTTTGTAGTGAGTGAGTGTGTGTGTTTCTCTACTATGCAGTGTACGGGGATGTGTGACCTCCCCGGTGTGTACGTGGGATGATTCATTATATTAGCACAGTTTGCTCCCAGTTAAAAAAAGTGTGTCTTTTAGTTTGTGTTGCACTAGATAGAGGGATGGATGGAGACACAGAGAGAGAGAGAGAGAGAGATATTGTGTGTGTGACTAAGCGTACTTGTAAATTATTTACACAGGATACAGTAAATGACTATTGCGTGCGTGCCCAGTGCTGAGAGCATCGCTCTGATTGGTTGGTTTTGGTCGTGTAAAGAGCAGCAGGCAGAGTTAGCCCCACTTTGAGCTACCTGCTCTCTGAAGTATGTACTGTATGCATAGGACCAAATAACTAAATAATGGAGCCTGGGCACATCCTGTTCTCCAGCCCAGACCTCAGAGGACCGCTCTCATGAGCACAGCACAGACTCTCTCTGCGTGTGTGTATGTGTGTGTGAGAGAGAGATACAGGAACAGTCCAGGTGTGGGTTACATGCCAGCTGTTTAAAATGTACTGTTTCTGCTGGCCTTTCAAACTGCAGGGGTAATTAATATGTAGCTTTCAAAGGATTTTGTCACCCTGGCTGTTTCCAGTAATACTTTGTGTATGAGGACGAGACACAATTTGTAAATAACTTTCTCGCTCACTTGAACAGTGGGCGTAAACCTTGTTTTAAAAGTCTCAGTGAAACGGAAGTCTTCAGCTCCTGTACTGTGACGTATTCCCTCAGTGAAACAGAATATTTGAGCGGTGTACAGTTACAAGAGGGATTTAAATCAAATCCCGTAGGATGTAGCGCGATACATCAAACCGGCACTAACTGGTACGTCACAAAAAGTCAAGGCCGCACCCCCTTTTGGGGGATAGAAAACCAAAGATCCCATAGACTTCAATGCAATTTGACGTATGTTTGGATTGTCATTTTGAAAAATTCACATGCATTCATCTCTTGTTATACAAATAATAATTATATTGCAACCTTGCCTGAACCTGAGCGTTGGCTATACCTTAATAAATGAAAGTTGATCGCCGCCATGTCCCTTCAGTCTTCTACCGTCCAGCACAGCGGCCGGATATCGCTTATCCAGACATCCCTACATATCTGATTGAATCCCGTTAGGCTAAGTGTTGTCTGTAAATAACCAACGTATTAATAACCAGCTGTTTGATCTATAGGCTGAGATTTAGTTGGAGACGACAATCTGATGCTGCTGTAATGTTAATGTATGACTGTATTACGTGCAAGCTCATATTCCACGTAGATATTTCTACTGTTTACTTCGTGCCTGTCACAATAACAGTTAAAATGATTGCAGTAATGACTTCTTTCTAGAGTTGTAAAATTCTTCTCCCACAGAGTATTATAAGTGTGCAATGTTTTGATGTCTGATAAGCCTTTGATTTCATGGATCTGTTACTCAAACAGGACTTCCTCGATCATATTTTAGCATCCCGGGATCCGAATAAACACGCCCCAACAACTGAACTTGTATGTTTTTAAAACAGGTCTATTTTTTGATCTGAACACCCACAAAGTCATTCAAATGTTTTCATCGTAAGAGTCCAGGTCAGAACTAACTCCGTAAACTAAAACATAAGGGAAAACATGACACATGTGCCCGTACAAATGTACAAATATCTGCTGATCATCACTCAAAATATTAATATCAAAAAAGTTTAAGTCAAAATGTTCTTTTCAGGCTAAACACAAACAAAGCAAAGAAATGCACAATTTAAAATGAAACGTAATGCCTTGTATTTGCATGTGAAGTGTTTTTTTAGTTTTTTTTAATTCTCTTTTTTTAGTGACTGTCACTTTTATTGCCTAGCAACTGCTTCTTATTGGTCCAACATTTTTTTTTTGCAGAATCTGCAATTTAAATCGATGTTTCATTTTGATTTTTTTGTCAAAAATAAAAAATATTTAAATTCTTTCTTGCGCAAAATAAAAAATTCCAGTAATGAATTATATGTGTGCTTAAACGTAAATATTAAATTAAATACTATTATAGTATGAAAAGCCCAACATCAGCAACTTCCTCTAGTTTTCTCTCCTTGTCTCTAAACAACACTAATAAAAAGTTGTCCTATAAATAACATATGCTGAGTGTTATCACCTATGAATAGACTCACTGACCACTGTGGTGGGTGACCCTTATTAATTCATCCACACAAGACATATTTTACTGGCATTTGGCACTTGGCGGGTGGTAATTTAAGACTCTGCACGCCAGCATTGTAATATTCATGCAGCATGATGCAGCATGAATGATGCAGAAAGGCTGACACCGTTCTTCCTGAAGCAGCCATGTCACTGCATCTTAAGGCTTCTTCCACTAAAGAGTGCTGGGCCTCTCTCCGTCCGGCCCGGGATCGTCCTGAGATCGCCGTGTAACAGTGCTGGATATTAGTAACCTCCCTGCGGAGTCCTTACTGCTGCTGAATGTGTTTTAATGAACACTACAGCAAAGAGTAACACCTGGGGAGAGAGGAAATTGGGCGTGAGTTGGAGGGGGGGCGTTATTATACATCCTCGTCTTATTTAAGATATGACCGAGGACGATGAAGTAAAAGGAGTCGGGAGGCGAAGGGAGGAATGAAAAAGTGATGATGAGACAGAAACTCTGGGACGACATGGGGTTTGGTGGGAGGTTCTTCCTGTTGTGCGGTCCCCCACAGAGTCTTCGGACCCCCAGGGGCGATGTGGATCTTTGTAGGATCTGTTGTGTGTGTATCTCAGAATGAAAAACTTTGGAAGTGGAGAGCAAAATACTCTGGGAGCCTTCTCTCTGAGACGATATGGCTGCCACACAAACTTTAAAACCACACTTTTGAACCTCTAATATGTAAAGGCATTAGTGATAAATTGTGTTTTCATTGTCATTGCAATATTAGGGCTGCACACTTAATCAAAATTTTATCAAGATCGCAATATGGCCTACAGAAATTTTTAAATCGCAGGATGAGGAGGAAATCACAATATTTGTTAGAGGCAAAATGTGTGTCAAACATGGCAAACTGCAGCCCAACAGGCAACAACAGCTGTCAGTGTGTCAGTGTGCTGACTTGGCTATAACTTGCCCCACTTGCATGTGATTATCATGAAGTGGGCATGTCTGTAAAGGGGAGACTCGTGGGTACCCATAGAACCCATTTTCATTCACATATCTTGAGGTCAGAGGTCAAGGGACCCCTTTGAAAATGGCCATTTCCTCGCCAAAATTTTAGCGTGAGTTTGTAGCGTTATTTAGCCTCCTTTATGACAAGCTAGTACGGCATGGCTGGTACCAATGGATTCATTAGGTTTTGTAGTTTCATGTCATGCCAGTATCTTCACTCTAGCTTTAAAAGCCTGCATGCTACAACCTCCGGAAGATTGGCGGCCTGTCGGATTTTTGCGATTAAAAATCACAAGTTGCGTTAAAGCTTTAAAGAAATTAGGGGCGTTAAAACAAATTTGCGTTAACGCGTTACTATCGCTACAGCCCTAATTTAAAATATTCAATTATAATTGAAGTCATGTCGTCATTGCAATATTGAACAATATTATTGCACATCGCAGATTTTCCTCATATTGTGCAGGCTTTAAAAGGCATGTTATTATAAATTAGCACTCCAACACACACACACACCCCGTACCCGCAGTCCTTCACCCATCTTCACCCGGGCACCAAATGTTTTCACACAAACACAATTACTTTACTTCCTCTCATTTTCTTAGCTGCATATATCCGCTCATTTAATTGATAAACTCATTTGCAGAAAGTCTCCTAAAAGTCACCCAAACTTCACCAGCAGACACAAGCTAATGCAAAACACACGTACGACTCGCATAATGTGCGTTCCTGTATCTCCGTGTGTGTATTAGTGTCTAATTCTGGTGAGACCGCGAAGGGGAGGATGCCTGGGGAAGAGGAGCTGAGCTGGGATCAGCCAGAGGACAGGGGTTAATATAATTATCCTGCTAAAACCTTGAGACTGAGAGAACATCATTAGTCATAGAGAGGAGAGAGTTGGCCGAGCCGCGGGCCAGAGGAGGAGAGGAGGTGAGGAGGAGGAGGAGGAGGGGAAGGAGGAAAGGAGAGCTTCAAAACACACCAGTGCAGTTAGCAAGACAATTAGTACAAGGACTAAAACTTGGGGGTCTTTGTGTAAAAAACCCAGAGAGGACAGTGTTTACCAGCTCTGAGCTCCAGCAGAAACTGCTGCTCAGCTTATTCACTAATTATGATATTTTGCTTAATAATCTCCATATAAATTAATTACTTGCGGTGAAATGGTTTAGAAATTGGATTCATATCTGACCTGAGCACATAATGATACTCTTATGTAGTAAAACCCAGCATTATTTAGTAATTAATGAAATGGTCTCTGGTTTGCGCACATTTAATATGAAGCTGTAGTTACTGAAGGACTCAATATTGGCCAGCAAATGAACTAATGGGTAATAAAGCACTCAACTATATGCATCTCTGTCTCTTCACCCTGTACTGTACCAGATTTCAGGGTTGGGGAACTTCAATCAAACTACAACTACAACTGATTATTTTCATTATTTACTCATCTGGCCATCATTTTCTCGATTCATCCACCTTATAATAAACATCGTTCATAAATGGTAAATTTATAGTTAATTAAACTTAGTTATTTAACTGTTAACAAACAACGAAATGATAATTAATAATGTTTACTAATTATTAGTAATGCTATAATTTGTTATTTTATCATTAGTTTGTGTAATATGAAATAGTTTGCATTGTATATATTGTATCATAGCTGATTAGAGACGATAACTACAATCTGACTACATTAGTAAAGTATTAACAGTTTATTGTTGCACACAACATTTTATATACTATATTAAATATTTGTTAATAATTACCAAATGATTTGTAAACTTTTAAGAAATCGTTTGTAAAACATTTATAAACATTACATAGATGGATGTATTATATTAAAAATTGTATTATTATCTATCTAAATAATGTTTATAGACAGTTTACAGACTAGTTATTAACCATTAACAAAATGTTAAAAATATCTATATATGTAATGTTTATAGATGTTTTACAAACATTTTTTTTTAAAAGTTTACAAATAATATCTTAATCATTAACAAATAAATATATGTATAAAAATGTTATAATGTGTGCAACAATAAACGGTTGGAATAACATAAATTATAGCATTACTAATACTAAACATTCATTGTTTTTTAACAGTAAGATAACTATTAAATAAGTTTAATTAACTATCAATTTACCATTTATAATAAATGGTTATTATTAAGTGTTACCCATCTATGAATTTTTTGGTCTATAAAACGTCAAAAAGAAGTAAGAAATACTTCATCAAATCAGTTTACTGTCATACAAAACAATGCAAATCCTCACAACTGAGAAGAAACAGCTGAACGTTTGGTATTTTTGCTCAGAAAAATTACTAAATGTTTGATTATCGCAACAGTTGTTGATCGAAAAATCAATTAATTGACTAATCATAATAAAGCATTTTTAGCTTTTAGTTTCCTGCCAACTACATTCGGTTGCGGAAGGTTTAAATCTAATACACTGCATCCCACTTTATTGATTTTTATTAGAAATTAAGACTCCGATTGCTGCTTAATCAAGAAAGTAGCTAAGCTAAGGTTATCAATAATGATGCATTTCTCATATCGAGTATACTGGGCCACTTTACTTAAGGAGACACATAATAATAATACCTAAGATGTCCATAATAAGGAAGTAATGATTACTTATTGGTTTCCTGACATTTAGCAGCTGGTCAGCAAGTAGATTCACATAAGCTAATCATTATACTGGTTCATTATCACAGTATGACCCTGATATTTCATTTTTTACCTTGGGAACAGTAGCTAACAAAACACTCTCACCCAAAGCTCCACCTACTCGATAATTACAGAACCTTCGACTATACCACTATACCAAAGCGTCTTGAGATAACTTCTGTTGTGATTTGACGCTATACAAAAATAAATTGAATTGAACTGAATTGAACCACATGGTCTTCATCAGCAGAGGAAGCAGATTAAGCGTTCATGAGACATTCAACAGAGAACTGAGCAAAGTCCAAAGACCTTGTGATACAGTCAAAAGCTCAGGAACAAGTTATTTGGTCTTGAGTTGAGATTGTTTTGTCAATTACCAACCATGTGTCCTCCAAAATGACGTTCACATACAACTAAACTGCACTCTCATCTCTATTTTGTTGCGGATTTCGGTCGCAGTTTTAAACCGTTTTAAACACGTGACATGTTAACTTTGGAAATTGAAACAACACAAAACAAAAAAACGCAACAACACTACTAAGTAAGGTTTAGACAATAAAAATACTGGGTTAGGTTTAGTAAAAAAAACATCTTGGTTTAGCATAAAATGACTATGCTTCATCACAGGACATGAACACTCCTGGGGGAATGTCCGGTGTTGGTTGATTTGGAGCGTTAACTAGCCTCCTTCGCGACAAGCTAGTATGACATGGTTGGTATCAATGGATTCCTTAGGTTTTCTAGTTTCCTATGATGACAGTATCTTCACTCTAGCTTTAACACTGAGCCCGCTACAACCTAAAAATTGCAAGTTCCATTAAAGAAATTAGTGGCATTAAAACAAATTTGCGATAACGCATTCTTTTTGACATCCCTAGTTATTATTCCACGTAACTTTCATTCACAGTCGCTCAGTATACTAAGTCACCTGCTCCGCGTGTTGCTCATTGTGCTACGTCTCTTGCTTCGGCCTTCCACGGACTTACAAACGTATTTGTGATACGTCAAAGACGAACGTAATCCACAACAAAATCCGTTTCCTTCCAAACGTAATTGAGTTGCAGTTCAGTTGCATGGGAACATGCAGTATATTCCTCCAGTCACTTATAATGATCAACTCTATAGTCCTTTGAGAGTTGTTCTCTACATGAAACTACATAATGAGCCAGGAACAAAAAAAACTTACAACAAAAATCATGTCTTATTCAAAACTGTTTCCAAACTAAACAGCGTTCACCATGACATCACCTGCTGTCGTGTTTAGCTGGACTGAAAACTTGCAGACTTTCGTCCCTCCGCAGCTCACGATGGGATAAAACTGTGGTAAAAGTGAACGTCTCTGACATCAAAAAAGTGACTGATCACAGTGTGAGCCGGTGTGTTTTTTCATTCTCTTATTTTCCGTCCTTCGCATTGATGACTTGTTTATCCGTGCCCATCGACATGCTTGTAATGACAGCGACAGTTTAAAGACTCCGTGTGTTTTTGAACACACCATGCCTGTAATAATGCTATGCTAATTAATGTGGCTGACTGAGAACAAACCATCTTTCCAAGGACACCCTCCCTCTACCTCATGTTCTCCCACTTACAATTCCCAGCATGCTTTTCAGCTTTAAAGCACGCTTGCGGTATCAAGAGATTCCCCTCTCACCAGATGCCGGGTAAGGCACAGTGCAGGCGCTAGTGGGGAGAATTCTTTATTGTATTTGTGAATTTAAAAGGATATTTATGGGATGAGTAAGACGAGGGGTGGGAAGGTGGAGGAAGAAAAGAAAAATCTATTGAAGAGGGAGGGGATGAAAAAAGAGACGTTCATCTGCGAAACAAAAGACGGGGGAATGAAAGGAAAACAGGCGAAATCGCTGACTTTAACTTTCTTCCCCTTCTGAGGGGAAATAAACTGTGATTATCAAATCAGTTACAACCATTGTGTCATAAATCATCGCATATGAGAGGAACAATGACACATTCCTCATTGCGGTCCCTCAGCTTTCTGCATGCCTTTCTTTTCCGGGGAGTGCTCATGAATGATTTAAAAAGTGATCTGTTTCCGAGGCTCTGCTGCCTCGGAGGAAGAGCAGCTCGGAGGGGAGGAGCCTGGAAGGTGTGGGCGGGACTAGCGTGAAGGCTTCCTGTCTTCGGCGAGAACACAGACCTCATCACACATCAAGCATATATTTGATTCATGAGCGAGAAGGTGGCAGTATTAAAGTGCAAAGCGGTTTTGGTCATGAAACAGAATACACGGGAAGTTTTCAACCGAGGGCGGAAAATCCTGAGACTATGTTACTCTGCTCTGGCGCGGGCCGTGTGAACTGGAGAATAATATTTACAGAGCATCACACCTCACATCATTCATCACAAAATCACACACCCCAGCTAGTCCCATGAAACTAGGAGTTAATCCATCATCTGCCTCCCTCTTTTCTTTCTCTCCCTCTCCCCCTGATCCAGGCTTATAGCTACCATCCTCTCACCTTCACTCTGCAAAGGACACAAAAGAAAACTTTGGTGTAATTCAAAAATAGTGGTGACAGTCTCCAAAGTCAAAGTCAAAAGACTGGAGGCTCCAAAAAAGGGGAGCAGAGGAGAAGCATCTGTTCTTCCTTATTCTCCGGTGGAGATGATGGACAAACCTGGAGGCCGCAGAGATTAATGCTTCCAGTACAACAATAAACCTTTGTAACAGGCCACAATTCAGAGTCTAATTAGTCCATCCTTCAGGAGGCAGCGTGACTGCAAAAGCACAGATCAGGGTTACTGAAGGTTTCTGATTTCCAAGTTTAAATGAGTCGACGTATCCTCATACAACAGTTCATATGATATCTTACAAAAAAGTTTGTGTATTTTCCTTCAGATGTCCAGCAACGTGTCAATTTCCGCTTGTTACATGCATACAGGAAAACAGGAAACAACTTGGTTAGGTTTAGACGACAAAACTACTTTGTTAGGTTTAGGAAAATATCGTGGTTTGGGATGAAATAACTTAAATACGGAAGTTACCTGACAAATAAAACAATGTTGACTTCTGGTTTCACACGGGACACGAACAGCGGTCTCCTGGACGAGAGTCCAGTGTTTTTTGACCCACCCATCCAGTCTGTCTCTCTTTATACTGGTTCACGATTACGTGGATTACATGCAAATTGATTTTGTGGGATATATATGAATTACAGTGCATTACTTTTCGTAGATATAGCTACGAACAGTGTATAGTTCAAGTTTCTATTTATTTTTTTCTAAGACATTTACCTGGTAGGATTCGATTCAAGTTTTAATGAATCATAATAAACCTGATCCAGATGTGGTAGGGCTGCTCGATATGGCCATGGTATTATTTTCACATCTCAATAATGATATATATATCACGATATAACATGTTTTCTGGTAATTCAAATAAATAGTTTATATGAAATAACCACATGGTAAAGTCTATTTTTTGTCTACTCCTGTGTGAGTTAAATACTTGACAAATGAAAAGTACAAACTATTTACTCATTTTAAGAACGTCAGTGCATAAAAAAACACAGTTTAAAGTGAAATTATATAGAAAAAATATATAAATATAGGCCCACCCTATAACGTGATTTAAAAACGGTGTAAAAAAATATATACAATAAACATTTTTATATCGTTTTGACCATATATATCATCATATTGCCCAGCCTTAAGATGTGGCTCCACATGGGCCAAGATCAAGATACCCCTTTACCCTGTTTAACTGTTCATCAGTATCTGGAGAAGTAAAAACAAAGTGTAAAATACATACAGAACACATTGTGATCAGACTGCGATCGGATCGGCCAGACCACATCTGAATTTGCATCATATTCGATCACAATTCGCGTGGAAGCGAGATAACGAGAACATTTAGGAATAGCAGTAAATGCAGAGGCCTGTGGATCATTATGTAGATAATGTATCCAGATTCAGATCACATGTGATCTTGAGGTCTTCTGGTCACCTCGACATCATATTCTCAAAATCAAATATCACTCAGGCTTATATTATGACCTGATTTGTAGATAATCTGCACACCTACAAGCCACAAAACACACATGAGCAGTGTGTGCAATGAAAAAGCCAATCTGATGATAGGTGTGTGTTGAGCTTTTGAGGCCCAAACACACGGTGATGTATTGACATAAAACAAAATTCTCGTGTGACACCTCCACAAGAAAAAAGTCCACCCAGCAGGTTGAAAGATCATTTAACTCCATCTCTTCATGGCAGGTTGAACAAGCCCAGTAAAAGCTGTAAGTAGCAGCAGAAGCTAGTCTTTTAAAGTCCACCAGCTCCGCCTTAATAATTTGCGTATTGAGATCTGATCACAATGTGGGCAGAATTCAGATAATGAGAATGCTTATTAATACCAAGGTGTGAATGCAAAAGCCTTTAGATCAGATCAGAGGTCATTATCTAAATAATGTATCCAGGTATGATCATGTTAAGTGTAAACTGGACTTTAAAATCACATTGAAATGTGCAACTTCGGCTTAACAGAACAATTCCAGAGACATACTGAAACATTTTCTTTAATGTTTGCATACCTTTGCTTTTAAACAAAATGTAAATGCAGAAATAAATATCATTTTTTGATAATATTCATGACGACAGTTGCAAATTATGTTGTTTTTATATTTTCTTCAAAAGCACTTCTGCTGCTACGGCTGTCATGATATAAACACAAACACCTACAGAGAAATGAAAGAAGTCATAAGAACTGCTCTGACTGTCCTTTCTCAAGTCTCTACAACATGTTAATAAACACCAGTAAAGTTTTTCAGTGCCAGTCTGTTCCAGTCTGTGAGGAGATGGAGAGCTTAAAGCTCTCAGCACATTAGCTGTATCAGCAGGGGGGCAGGATGGCACTGAGAGAAACACACACACACTACGGATAAATGAGTCAAGCAGGCATGAAACAACATGACCATGTAAAAACACTCCGAGTATCATTAGTGTTTATACGGCTCGTTTTCTGGCAGCTCTGCTTAACTCATTTTCACGACTGGAAAATAATTACTCCTAGACAAGACCGGGCCTATCAAATGTAATTAAGGGTTAAAAAAATAAAGAACTAAATCACTACATTGTTTTATACTGCTAGTTGCAGTATTAGTAGTGGTGATATTAATATTGGTAATCCTCTTTCCACATTTTTAGTCAGGCTAACGGCTGTAGGGGTGGCAATGTCGGACTGTCGGTCCACCACTTTGGCACCAAATTTGTGAAACTGTGAAATTTCTCAACAGTTTTTTTGATAGATTGTCATGAAATTTGTTACAGAAATGCTTGTTCCTTTCAAGATGAATTGTAATAGCTTTGGTGATCTCTTCATCATATCATCAGGTCAATATTTTGATTTCACTTTTGGTTTATTGATTTCCCGAATGCCTCGAGTAAGTAGCTGTGTAATAAGCGTAATAATGTTCAGCTGGCGGGTCATTGTTGTGAAATAAACCAGGTTTGATGCAATGAAGTTGTGTATTTCACAACAATGACCGGCTTGCTGTATATTATCCCTTACGTAACATTCCCATCAGCCTCAGTTTGTACTTGTTTTTTGAGCTAACTAGCAAATATTAGCTTGCTAACATTAGCATTTAGCATAAAGCACCACTGTACATACAGTACACAGCCGATACAGAGCTGCTATTATAGCTGTAGACTCTTAGTCTTGTTACTATTTACAACAGAAATTATACTTGATACAAATTCCTTATTTCTCAAGAAAAATTACCACAATCAGCAAAATAGTGGCCCTGTTATCAAATATATTCCCTCCAGTTTGCTCTGAAATGTGAATCCATACTGGCTCTAACACTGTGCTGCTCCTCTGGTTTGCTATACAGTTTGTTTCTTCTAATTGTGTTTTGGCTGGAAAACAAAGTTTCTTTCTTTCTTCACCGTTTGTTCAGTAGTTTGCAGAGGCTAGTGTTGGGAAAAGACAATTTTCAAAAAATCAATACTTAAAGTGGTACTTGAAAGATATTTATTGTCTCAAAAGCCCATTGAGGGTTCATTTTTTAATAAAAATTACTCGACTAATTGTTGTTTTGGTCGTTTTTTTATGCTTTTTTTCATGCTGAATGACTTTTTTCCAAGAAACTTAAGAGCACATCTCTGGTAAACACAAGATTTAAAGCGGTGCTTTTGTGTAATTCTTTGTGGAGAAACTCAGTTTTACAGACCTGTCAATTAAATCAACTCATTGTATGAGTGTTAGTTGACTAAGAATTTCTTTGGTCGAGGACAGCCTTCGTCAAAATGTAAATTTCAATGGAAAAATGATCAGTGGCGGTGACATAAACCACAGCAGTGCTGTAATGTTCATGAGCTGAACGTTTCTTTGCGCTGCCGACTGACGTCTGGGAGTAAGAGACCCTCGAACTGCATACTTGGCTTCTCTTAAATGTCATTCTTCCCCCGTCAGCCAATCAAATCAAGTCGAGAGGTCGGGGAGAAGAAGACCTGATGCTGCAGCGATCACCAGCCAGGAGAGAAAAACGATGCAGACTTTGTCTTCCCCCTCATTCTGCTCCATCTCCTTCTCCCCGTCTTGGCCCTAATCCACTTAGTTGGCTCTTCCTGAGCTTACAGCCTTTCCTTTATTCCATTATAAAGACCCACCGTACGACCTGCTGCTTATTTCATTAAAAAGGCCCAATCCATGACCCCACGTCTAATCCATAATGCAGACTACAGGCTGGCCTATAGTCCACACCACAGTCCAGCAGGGCGGCTGACAGATGGGACCGAGGAAGCGGGGATGGAGAGATGGAGGTCCAATGACTGAGGGGGAATTTGAGAGCTCCGCTTATGAGTGAAGCTTCCCGGTGAATATGATTTCACTGATGTAAATGATGATAGAGCTGAGGCTTTGCTACTTTATCTTTGATGGTTGGAGATGGCTTTCCCGTGGCCCATCCGTCCGTGATATGGAAATGGCCACATCTAAGGGTTGAATATAGCCTGTAAAATGAGCATGAAGCCCGAGGCTTTCAAAGCCCAAAACACCTCGGCTTAGAGGTGATATTGTAGTCAGTACTGCTCATTACAGTTAACCCTGGGAGAAGTTTGCAACACAAAGTGCTCTATCCAATTGCCTCCTTGACCTTCTCATCTCTTTAAAATCCTCATTTCACTTCGACCCTAAATGCCCTCTCGCAACTTGCTCAAGATCCAGTTTGCTGAGCGTTTGCTGAGCGTTTGCTGAGCGTTTGCTGAGCGTTTTCATCGCGTCCACAAATCTAAATTTACAACCTCCCTCCTATCAAACCTAGCTTCCCTGCGTTTGCACTTAATGGCCTATCAGGTTACGCATTTATTGATAAAGCAGCACTATTTAGCCCTGAGTACCTGGCTTCCCGCATACCTGCGCCAGCTCTTTAGAGCCCGGGCCAGTCACTCTCACAATGCAGCGTCAGATAAAAGACACGTGTCCCAAAGAGGTCTTACACCGGTTGATGGAGAAAAGGGCTTGTTTTGCCGTCTCTGTCCAGGCTCAGCTCAGGTCATTAAGAAGAGTTAACTAATAATAATTACTTTTAACTGGGTTCAGCCAGAGAGCCACAGATAGAGGCCTGGGGACATACAATACGGCCAGGAAGTGACTACAACCCTCTCTCCATCGATAACACCAGCATATCTCATTACCGCGGCGACCTGCGGTACACTGCCATTCGGCCTTGATCATATAAAACCCATTTCAGCACGCCGTCCCCGCCGGAGCACCAGCGGAGTGGAATATTCATTATTCAAATTTTAAGCATTGGAAATCCCAATATGTTACTAAGGCCAGATGAGATGAGATGAAATAGCTTAGCCTTTTGTCCAGGGAACATTGACTAATCGTCTCGCTCCCCCAAAATCAATTTCCCAGCCGTAAGCATCAGACACTCTTGATTGTACTGTACTGTTGAAGACCCCCCACCACTATCACCTAATACTCCTGCTGGCTGCCCAGAATAACTTATTGATTAGTGATTATGTTACGGGAGGTGTGGGTGGCCAGGGCGGAAGACGGACTGGCCTCAGTCATCTCCACAGGGCTAAATTTGGGTCCTCTTGTTACCAGATCCAGCACATACTGACACTATCTCCAGCTGCCACCAGCCATCAGCTCAGCTCTCTGGATGAGGAGGGAAATTAAGAAAGTTTTGAGGAAGTATAAATATGAAGAGAAGCCCATCGGCGGGCCCGGCCGCTATTCTGTCTTTCAGAGGTTGTTGCGGGCAGAGTTTTCAAGTTAGAGTGAAAATACTGGTATCATATAAAACTAGAAAGGAATCCATTCGTACCAATCATGTCATGCTAGCTTGTCGGGGAAGATCGCAAAATAACGCTACAAAGTTGGGCTAAATTTTAGCAAGGAAAAACTGGCATGGCCATTTTCAAAGGGGTCCCTTGACCTCTGACCTCAAGATATGTGAATGAAAACGCATTCTATGGAGTCTCCCCTTTACAGACATGTCCACTTTATGATAATCACATGCAGTTTGGGCAAAAATCATGCAGTGTTTTGAAAGCACACAAACTAGAGACCTATAGGGCATTCAGAGGATGGATGGCTTTCCTAGCTAGATTGACAATAAGGGGGTTTTCTGAGCAGTTTACACAACAGAAGCGCTCGCCATCCAATTGCCGAAAAATGCAATTCTTGCAGAAATCTCCAAATGTCAAAACGTTTTTGATCCCAAATCACAGCATGGCTTTTTCAATGGTGGTCCTCAAGGTCTTTGTGTCTTTATGTGGTATTTTGGAGGGATTGTTATTATTGGGAATTGGGAATGATCATCACACTTCTTGTTATACGCTCTTCTACACTTTCACAATTTATTTTAATGGATAAAATCATTTATTAATTTTTGTTCTTTATTTCTGATTTATGACTAGAACAAGCTGCATCTCAAATTAATCTTCAGGTTCCCAGCTTTTAGATGATGTACACCACTTCTATGTGACATCTACGACTGACCTGCTATCTCCCCCTGAACATCCCCGTCCCCCACACACCTACCCCTCTAAAAAACAGGGCGGACTGGTAAGGGGTTAACAGTGTAGGGAAGCGGCACAGCAGGGAATACGAGACGGATGATAAATTCTTAGATGTGGTGCACTTGTGGACTACTAAATAAAGAAATAAGCACAAATATTTCAATGCAGGCATGGTTGATTATTAAACGTGCTGGTTGTGGTGGAGGTTCTGGCGTGGTGATGGACTGTTTCACCCCCAGGGTATTGGACTGAGCTCCCCCTCTCTCTCTGATTCTGTGCTGAGCCTGAAAAGTGGCTGTGATCAATACCTGCAGGCCCTTTCCACAGTGCCAGAGGGCTGTTTATGTGTGTGTGTGTGTGTGTGTGCATGTGTGTGTTTGCTGTGTCAGCATCCACTCAGGACTTCATCAAACAACCGACTCCACACACACATACACACACGAGACGCCCACATAAGCCAACGCCCCTCTCGAACAGTCACTCATTTTCACTTTCCCCCCCTCTCACCCACCATCCCTATCACACACACACACACACACACTCACGCCTCCTTCCTCCCGGTCCAGGCCATCCCAACACGGATGTTAAATACCATTCAAATGTCAGCCTCCCGTATTGATTGGAATGATAATTCTGAGAGGTAGGAGAGATGGCTTGTTGATGCTAAGCAGGCGCGTGACGGCCTCGAGCATCCTTCACTGTCACAAAGTTGCCATGTAAGGGTTCCCGGCTCCGCTGGCAGAATGTGGATGGCGGTTTACGTTAGACCACCGAGGCCGTATGTTTCTGTCATTAATCATTGTCCTCTCGGGCCGGTGACAGGCAGACCGGGATTCATGTTGAGAGAGATAGGGTCACTATTAACGCCCTCAGATCAGAGACGCCGTGTGTGTGTGTGTGTGTGTGTGTGTATGTCAGACTAAAGGGTTTGTTCATCACCAGGTGGTTTTCCTTCATACATGTCATGTTTGAGTGTGACAAGAGACATTCAAGAATGTACAGGTTGCTTTAGGATTAAAAGCTGAATCTAATAAATGCATCTTTTGTTATTGTTTACTTTTGGCTGGTGTCATTTCAGCAGATACACATGAATAATGCCTGGTAGTGTCTTGTCTTTTATGTGTAAATAGGCATTATTTTAGGGGATATGTTGAAGTGGCCAGGTGTGTATTCTACTCACACCTGTGATACCTACCTACTGTAATCGCCATGCAGATAGTTTCAGTTTTATCTATCTGATGTTTTCATATATCCATGTGAGATTTCTGCTACTCCCTACTCACTATCTAGAGATTCTCCGTAGACGACTATATAGTGAGCTCATCAGTAAAATGGAAAAATCACTTTCGGACACTACTCAGGAGGGATGGGAATCACCGGAGGCCCCACGATAAGGTATTATCACAATACTTATGTCATGATACAATAACATATATTGCAATTTATTACCTTTTTTCAAGTTTTCACTTCACTTTTATTGTGAAAGGTGAGAACAGAAGGAGTAAAGCGGCATGCGCTGCCGTTGTCAATGTGGGGGGTAATACGCGTAAATAAATAAATACAAAGTGCTTTTGTGGCCGTTTGTGTTGTGATGCTGTTCTACACACATTAAATATATTATTTTTGCACCACAACTCATGGATTTGTCTTAATCACGCTCTCTTTTCTCTCGTCCGTCTGCCATTTTTCCTTCAGCGCAATGCATGATGGTATATAGTGCTCGATTGGTGACCATTGGTTGTAGGATACTTTGAGTCCACTGTATAGGGTATAATACTTCTCACTATATATTCAGACTGCACTACAAAATGGTGAACTCACTATATAGGCAGTAGAGAGTGATTTCGGACATAGCCGAAGTGTAAATAGTTTTCACTGAATCTACTTCCTGCTAAAGAAATAGTCCCTGTGAAATTCATTTTACTTTCCTGACACTTTGTGCACATTTGTTGCATGGCTCTAATAACATCTTGGTCACAATTGCAAGTCACAATCTTGTCAGACTGTGCGGTGAATGCGTGGTGAAACGTAGCGCTGCGATGTAAATATAAAAGAGTATATCATCTAGGTAGGACCATTGATGATTAAAAATTTGACCACGTTTCTCTCATGAGTGTCAACTTTTATTGTTCAGTGTACCTGTTCATTCATTTAACTGAATAATATAGCTCTCAATTCCTCATTTTATTATATGAAAATGTAAACAATAGATTATATTGCATGGTTCCATTTAGCTCCAAGTGAATCATGTCAAAAGGAGTGAACATGTGTCGGATATGCATCCCTTAAACAAGACAACATCGACCCTCACCTGGCAGGTACCTCGATGTTGGAGATGGCATAGAAGTACTTGAGCAGATTGTCTCTCTGGACATAGGTGCCTCCGAGGGCGGGCCTGAGAAGCCTCATCCTAAGGTTGGTGAAGGTGAAGAAGTCCCTCAATCCCTTCATACTTTCCATGCGAGTGTACAGGCTGTCCATGTTCTGCAGCTTCGGCCCCGCGAAGACCGCAAAGCGCGCCCGCACCTCGAACTTCACGTTCTTGTCGTTCTTGGAGCCGACCCAGCGCGAGTACTGCTCGGTGCAGATGACCCGTGTGATGTTGGCGGGTGAGAGGTCGCGCACACGCTTGGGCGGCATGTTGAAGGCGTCCATGCAGTCGTCAGCGTAGAACTGGTAGGGCTGCCAGGAGCGACCGTGGTCCATGGACTTATCCAGCACCATGATGGTGGGACGGCCGTACTCGAAGGTGATCAGGAGATCGTCTGTGAGCTCCAGAGTCTTGTTCCAGGACATGCTGATGTTGGCCAGCAGGGGCTCTGGGTGGCGTCTCCATGTGACTGTCTGCCAGTAGGTTAGTAGACCGTTGCGTTCTTTGTCCTGCATCAGCTGAGGGGGGTGGGCCAAGTCTGGGTTAGAGGCATCACACTCATCACTGCACAGGTATGGGTTCTCCTAAAAGAGAGATGAAGACAGAGCAGCAATACATCAGTCAGGGTTTGAGAATTCATCTAATAATAGCAGCCTTCAGATTATAATACTGTGTAGTTAGTTTGTAGCGGGCTCAGTTTTAAAGATAGAGAAGATACTGGTATGATGTGAAACTGGAAAACCTGATGAATCCATTGGTGCCAACCATGTCATACTAGCTTGTTGAAGGAGGTTAAATAATGCTCAGAAATTGCGCTACATTTTGGCAATGAAAAACTGTCATTGCCATTTTCAAAGGAGTGAAAATCAGAGTGTATGTACTTGGAAGAAATTATATGTATAAAACGGCTTCAAGAAATAAATGACAAGGCAAAAGGGTGTAATAAAAACGGCGTTCTTGCTTTAGGTGTGCCATCTGTACGCCATTTAGTCTGTACTGACGACTGCAATCTAAATGCATCCGCGTCTGTCATATGTTTTGTAGTGACGTTTGTGACGTGTTTGCTGAACTGATTTCGTGTTGTTTCTGTACGTATTTAATAGAGCTGCAACGATTAATCGATTGGTTATCAACTGTTAAATGAATCGCCAACTATTTTGATAATCGATTAATCCTGTTGAGTCATTTTTTAAGATTTTTTTTAAAAAGTCCAAATTCTCTGATTCCAGCTTCTTAAATGTGAATATCTTCTGGTTTCTTTACTCCTCTATGACAGTAAACAGAATATCTTTGAGTTGTGGACAAAACGAGACATTTGAGGACATCATTTTGGGCTTTGGGAAACACTGATCGACATTTTTCATAATTTTCTGACTTTTACAGATCAAACAACTAATCGATTAATCGAGAAAATAATCGACAGATTAACCGACAATGAAAATAATCGTTAGTTGCTGCCCCAGTATTTTACTTAGTTTCCGTTCTTATTTTAAGCCCAACCATGATGTTTTTCTAAGTGAGTTGATGTCTCGGCGATGCAAAACGTGCCGCTGACACGCTATCGTCTGGTGGACAGGCGGGGCTATTACACGTTTTGGCGTGATATCAGGTTGTATAAAAACAATTATCTATACAAATCACAGACTCTGGGACAGATTAACCTATTAAGGGGCCCTGGGGCAAAGTTAAGCACTGGGCCTCAATTCCCAGCTTCCCCCCACTCTTTGTGCATTGTGTTGCCTCTAAGTACCCATCAGGTACAGAGCACACAGCGGACTACACAGGGCAGCTTAATTACATTTTGCCCAGAACCCCAGAAACAAACAAGTACTACAATCCCAGACTATTAACTCCCTCCCGTTTTGCTTGTTATTCGTGGTAATTTCACCAGACATAGTTTTATATAAAGTCAATACGAACTGATATAATAAAGGTGATAATGCTCTTATTATTTCAGTTCATAATGTCCTTTGATGGTGCGTAGTCCCCCACCAAAGAATTGCAATTAATCAAATTACTACAAAGTAATTGCCACACAGTGAACAGTGAGCCTTTGGGGTCCCTGGGGCACTAGCTTGCCATGCCCATTTGGTAATCCAGCCTCACACAGACTCTGTCTGAATGTAATTGCAGCTAAAATGTCTCACTTCATGAGAAAACTAAATGTCTTGCAGCAAAATGTTTTGCTCTAGAGTGGATTTGTAGTGGTTTCTTTAGTCGATTAGTCACTTTTTATTCTTTTTTCCTGCTGAATGACTCATTTCCAAGAAACTTCTGAGCACATCTCTGGTAAACACAAGATTTAAAGTGGTGCTTTAAAGCGATTCGTTCAAAAATGTATCAGTGTCAGTCGACTAAGGCCGGGCACACACTACGAGAATCAAGTTGATTTTAGGTCCGATTCTCACCTTCCGACAACAGTCAGCAAATAATATGATAGTGTGATGTTTCTAAAGAATATCTTTCTTCCTGTGGTGTAAGGTTTCTTAAGAAACCTTTTTTCATCCCCCAATCTGCTCGGAAGTCCATCTTGGCCGCACCGATTTTAAATCACAAATATTAAACATGTTCAATATTTACAATTGGATATCCTGTTGTGTGTTGGGAACCCCGAGGACAGCCGATGATGCAGTCACGCGGGAAAGAATGACAGCTAATTGAGAACCAACCTGATTGAAGAATGAAGGACAACAACCGTCGTCATGGCGACCGAGGCTAAGATAGGATAATGCAAAACGTGAAGCATAAAGTAGCAGTAAGATGGAGCTCAGAAATGGAGGACCAACTTGTTGAATTGAGTGTTTATTTAGTGTGTCTTCATGACTTCATCCATTATTTTTCTTTTTTATTTGCGAATTTTCAGTACAAAGTAGTGCAACTCCTAGCAGCGCTAATTCTTCCTGCCCATTGTCGGCCATGTTTGTTTACACTAAAGTCACGTTTGATCACGAGAGATTTTACGAGATTTCGTGTGCTGTTTTTGCTAAATCGTTGCTCACCACACACTATAGGAACAAAACTGTTTAATTTATGTGTGGGGTCTCTCACATTTTCAAAATCTGTTAAGATTTGAAAAATCTGTTAGTGTGGGCCAGACTTAAGAATTTCTTTGGTCGACAACAGCCCTAATTTGTAGTTTCAGTCTCGGTTAAGGCAACTGAAAGTGTATGGGTGTTCCCCTTTATGTAATCAGTACTAATTCAAAAGATGTGAACTTTTTCGGCTGCGTCTGACTCACCACAAAAAACGTCCATATAGTTCCCACAAAGGGTGGCGTGTATCTAAATGAGGAGTGCCTTCGACTCCCCACTGAGGGACAGAGAGCTTAAAAGTAAACTTGCCAAACAACACAACACAACAGGAAGTGTGAAGGTCAAGAGGATCGTGCATCGTCACTGTCTTTGCATAGACAGCAGAGTGCTGCTGCACTTTTAACTCCAGAGAATTGATCCTCCTCTTCTAGCGATGCCAAGACTTTCAAGCCACGGCCTCTCTACAGAACTCTGAAGTCAACTGGATTATTCACACACACAGAACCTCTTTATACCTGCACTAAGAAATGCCTTTCACTCTCTATCAGGACAAATTTATTCTCAGATTCCTACATGTCCACGTCCCAAAAAATGTCTACCTCCCATGACCTTTATTGAGAGTTTTCACCAAACTTTGTGAATTTTAAAATCCTTCCCCTCAGATAAGATTCCCCGAATCCCTAATTCCTCCCTTGCTGGCTCGTCATATTGAGGCATTTGCCGACATTTCAGTAAAAGTGATGTAGCTTACTGTTGTAAGCCAGTTGTCTGACATCCACATCACCACAGAAGTTAAATATTTACACAAAGAAATCCCAGAGATCCTCACAGTCATCTCTCCTGGTGCTTAATTTGCAAAACGCAGCCCTGACGCTGTTTAGATAGCATCACATGCAGAAGGCTCGTGGTGCCCTCAGGATGTACTAATTAGACTGATAAGGCCTTATTATTTTCTACGATATTTAGTCACAGGCCTTCATTGCATCAAAGGGGTCATTATTTGTATTAATTGTCCAACAATTCACTTTACAGCCACTGAAACCTTGAAAAATTCAAACCCCAAAACTGTCATTTCCATCTTTGCCATCACACAGTTGTGTTATTGACTGATTTATTTCATTTTACAAAAAGAGTTTTCTGCTCTAAATATACAATACACTGATTTTATTTAGGTTAAAGATTAGCTGCTGATGCCTGTGAAGTTTCCACTCTCCTGTTTTCTACACTAACTGATTAAATTTTATAGCTGATGTTATCCTTCTTCTTTTATTTATTGGGAATCCAATAGTCTTTCTAAATTTTACTGCATTCTTAACAAGCTCTTGATGGAGTGCAGAGTACGTCTTAAAATATCCTTCTTTTTTTCTTCCACCTCCACCTCTTCCTCTGCTTCTTCCTCCCCTTTCTTCTTTGTTTTGTTCCTTTTATTATTTTTTGCTGTTGGTGTTATTACTGCTTCTAGCTGTAGTGTTTAAGACTGTGACCAGCTCGTCTTGAAATGCTGTTTGGTATGGCAGAAAAACAACTACAGAAATAAGCAGATGTACTTCAGTAGATATTATAATATACAAATCCAGTTTGGTGTGACACTGGGCCCTTATTCATCAAACCGTTAAGAATTAAACTCAAGAATGCTCGACACAACTTAGGAGTAAAAAAGGAAATAATAATAAGACGCATTTCTAAAGCGACTCCTGCTTACAGCAAAGAGTAATGGTAACCTTTAAGAGCAGCCCTCAAGTGATCACATGATTGATCATGTGTACACAGAGCAGGAACAGCCAATCAGAGACGAGGATTTACTTACATTTCACTCAGCGATACAGTATTATACAGTTATTTTGCAAAAACATATGTGATTTTAGTTCATTTTATTTGTGTGAAATCCTTAATATCTACAGTAGTTATTAACAACAGTCTAACAATTTCAAACAAACACGGGACTTTCACCCAGGAGACCGGTATTTGTGCCCCTTGTGAAACTAAAACTCAACGTTCACTACTTCACAAAGTAGTTTTTTTGTTTTGTTTTGTTTAAATTTATAATGTCAACCACGTGATTGAAACTGTTTAAAAGTGCAACCATTATCTGGGAGAAAATACTGTTTTTGCGAAAAACCGGACTTTCATCCAGGAGACCGGTCAAAGAGTATAGAAGCAAAGAGACGAAACTCCGGTTGCTGCCGCCATTTTGGACTGAAAACACTTATTATATTTGTAATATTTTATTGTTCAACACAGGCCATTTCGGTAGAATATGACAATTTACTTTTACTTTTGAATGGCACTTATTAGGCAAACGTTATACTGGTGTCTGGTAGTCACATTCAGTCCAAAATGGCGGAAGCGTAGCTTTGCTGCTGGGCGCTGATGTTGCAATGGAACGAACAATTGACTTTCACTTCTTGGCAATATACGTTCTTTTGACCGGTGTTCATGTCCTGTGTGAAACTTAAAGTCAACGTTCACTTATTATAATCATGATAAACCTAACTTCTTTAAGTTTCTTTTTTAAATTTGTTTGTTTAAATTTACAACGTTAAAACTGCAACTTCAAAACGTAATTGAGAATGCAGTTTAGTTGTATGGGAACGCAATTTAGTGAGAGACAGGGTTGCATTGACGAGTACAGACAGTTCAGATGCATGAAAAGGGAATTCTGTATTACACATGATGATTCAGTTAACATATTATTCACCGTGACCAATTTACAATCATTTCAGAACAGCTCGTAGAAGAAGTGTGTGTCCATTATACAGCCATTTAGCGTCCATCTTAACCAATTTTAAGAGACCTCTGGAGCTCTCTTTAATTAAATAGCGTTTTAAAGCCCAAAGAAGTTTGATGAAAAGCTTTTATTTTATCTTTCTCTTAATTGCCGAGTTTGATATTTAGCAGCTGAAGATGAATACGGGCCCTGATGATAATACGCTTTATTAATGTGTCTTTTCCTCGATGATTTCTAAACCATATAAAACATTAAACTCAATTCACAGAAACACACGTCTTAATGGGCGAAAATCGAGGGCAATATAGAATGAAAAGTTTTATGCAGATTCGTGCTTACTCTGATTAGAGTGATGCATAACATTTACCCACCTACTTAGCCATTTATCAAATTATGGCTCAAGATACTGAAGTTACACTGAGAACATGAATTACCCAAATTGATGGAGCACTAATATAATGTAATGCTGCATCTGCTTTAAGTTCAGCACAGCAGAATTAGATGCATAATGACTGTTAAGTGATATTCCCTCCAAAATCTATCTTTAGAGTATCAAACACTCACGCCCGAAGGCTTTAAAGGTGGCTGTAAATAGGTTCTAGTCGATTAGTCGACCCAAAAGGTCATTTTGGTCTCAGTCGACTAAGATCTCTTTAGTAGATTTGTTGCTTATTGTGCTTTTTTTCATGCTGAATGACTTATTTCAAAGAAACTTATGAGCACATCTCTGGTAAACACAAGATTTAAAGGTGCTCTAGATGATATCCAGAGCATTAAGACAGCAATAGGCAACTATTGTCTACTGTATGTAAAGATATAGAGGAGTAATGTCTACCTGAGCAGAGAACGAAGTCTCTCTCCCTCTGTGTGTGTTGTAATCTGAGCTTCTCCTCGCCTTGTTGACATCGCTGGGCCGACCATGAGTGCTTTTAGTGCATGTTAGTGCATGTGAGCTTGCCCCACTGGCTAGCTCACGGCCGCTGCTCTGCACTGCTCTCATACGGTGGTTGTAACTGTTAACGCCGTCCAGATGCACGGCGTTTGGCACCGAAGCGTAGCACCCATCCTGTTTGAGGACAGCCCTAGTAGTTTGTAGTTTCATCCTCGATGGAGATACATGGAAAGGTTTGACACTGTCATGTGTGAGGATTGAGACACAAGTTGTGTATTTAGCCACATCTTGTGAGGAAATATGAGTGTTTGTAACATACTGAGCATACAGATGGAGAGAGGATTATGAAGTGTTTTGAGAAGTTTCTATGGACCTTTTCCAATGTAACTAACATGAATTCAAGCTGACCAAACTTTCCAGAGCAACCTTTCAAGCCTACAAAGGCTGATTGTTCAATACTCAAAAGATTTTGGATGGAGTATCACTTTAAACAGCAGTTTCTCCTGTATGATGTAAGCTCTAACGTGAAAGCAATACTGCACAATATCGACGCACTGTGCAAGCACAGATCATGTGTCGCCGCTCCTTTTCAAGACGTTCGCTTTCTCACGTGTATTGCCAAGAAGCAGCCGACGGCTCTGCCTTTTGCATACAGTCATTGGACTGCACCGAGGGGGAAAGTGAGAAGTCAGTCAAACCCACTCTAGTGGTCTAATAACAAAAGCAAAAGTTACAATCCTGCGAGGCTGAGATTATAAATCATCTGATTTATGGTGACAACGCAGAGTGGGAAAACTCCAAACATAAGCAAACGCTGAGCCGATGCTGAGGGAAGCACAGAAAGACACTATAGAGGATCATAATGCGTGTGAAGACGCAGCAGTGAAACTACAGTATCTCTGAACCTGCTGATAATCCATCTCCCTCCTCACTGGAACGACGTAGTAGCATTGTCCTCTATCTGATAACCCAATTATCTCCCTTGCACTGACTCAGATAGAGATCACTGTCGGCGCAAACGCATTTAGGATGATAATCTACAATGCTCATAAACAACTGCAACCGGAAAGCGTAATGAGAATTAGATGAAGGGTACTTTTACTTGCTGTTAGTCGAGAGCTACTCTGCACTGTGGCGGCCCCCGCTGCTTTTGTTCCCTCCATTAGTGCGTCCCCTGACCTTAGTCCAGACACACGTTTACACACACGGGACTGGATTAGTAGGCTGTTGTTCTGGGGATGACCCTCGACCTACAAATCCTATTGAAAATGATCGCACTGTCACACTGTCCCAGATACAACTCCGTATAGCTGCTGAAGTGACGGTGTTTATGTTTCCGAGATAACACATGCGTGCACAGACGAATCCAGAAGATCAATGCAATATATATTTTTACGTCTTGTTGTCTTTGTTAGATTTGAGCGTCGGGTCAAAGAGCTGCAAGTTGTTGCCCATCAGTCCACCCTGACCTCTCGGAGCCCATTAGGATTAGCTACAGTAGAGGTGATATGTATTGTAATATAGGCTTTTTTTTTTTTTTTTATCCCCCATGAGAGACTTACGCGCAGGGTTATGTTTAAGCCCTTTGTGTGCCCTGTCCTCCTTATCCCACTCTGCCTCCTGCCACTACTCTGCCCTGGCCCACTATATCTATGCCAGGATACACACACATACACACCCGCAAACACACTCTCACACACATACGCATACATATACACACACAGATCCCAGCCAACTGCTGCGGCAGGTGGCCCGCACTGCTAAGCCCCTCCAGCAATTATCCTCGCTGGGATCCCGTCTCCACGACAACAGCCGCCATGATGCCTCTGCCATGAGTGACTTCCTTGTTTTCACTTGTGGGATAACAATGTGATTCACTTAATGACTCCTCAAGTGCTAAAGTTTGCCTCGCGCAACGGCTGCGAGGACTGATTGTGAGCGAGCCTCTCTGACCTCCTAAGAAATCATCTCGCGCAGTTTATAAGTGAGTTGTTTCCGTGTTTGGACACAACCGCAGTAATAAAACATTTCAGGTTTGTCTACGGAAATAGCGAGCTGCTGTCATGCGTCTACACCGAAATAAAGCATGAAGAAAACAGTGCTCTGCATGCCCTTCCCCGTCTCTTCCATCGCTTTTATGACCATTTCTGTCCCCCCCCCCACACCCCAAAATATTTTCTGTCACCGCCGGCACCTTGCCTTCTCTCTCCTCTTTATTTCTTCCTCCACTTATAGGAGGTTCTATGTTATATTGCTAGCAAGGGGAATAAAGGTAGGGACACACACTCAGAGAACACAATTTATTTTGTTTTGGAGAAACATCGAATGAAATGACCCTCCCATTAAAAAGGCCACGGAGGGGAAGAGAAAGGGATATTGCTTTTTCACTTATAACGTTAATCTTTTATTTTGTTGGATGTTTTTCCATCACACTGGTTCTTGTTACACTGAGTGAAGACGACATGTGTGTGTGTGTGTGTGTGTGTGTGTGTGTGTGTGTGTTGCCTGAAAAATGCTTACATACTAGGACTGTCAAAGTAAACGCATTAATAACATAATATAATAAACTTAGTTTTAAAGGTAGTGAAGATACTGGCATCATATGAAACTAGAAAACATAAGGAATCCATTGGTACTAACTATGTCATACTAGCTTGTCACAAAGGAGGTTAAATAACGCTCCAAACTGACACTACATTTTGACAAAGAAAAACTGGCATGGCGATTTTCAAAGGGGTCCCTTGACCTCTGACCCCAAGATATGAGAATGAAAATGGGTGCTATGGGTACCCACGAGTCTCCCCTTTACAGACATGCCCACTTTATGATAATCACATGCAGTTTGGGGCAAGTCATAGTCAAGTCAGCACACTGACACACTGACAGCTGTTGTTGCCTGTTGGGCTGCAGTTTGCCATGTTATGATTTGAGCATATTTTTATGCTAAATGCAGTACCTGTGAGGGTTTCTGGACAATATTTGTCATTGTTTTGTGTTGATAATTGATTTACAATAATAAATATAAACATACATTTGCATAAAGCAGCATATTTGCCCACTCCTGTGTTGATAAGAGTGTAAAATACTTGACAAATCTCCCTTTAAGGTACATTTTGAACAGATAAAAAATTATTAATTTGCTAAATTAATCGTGATTAAATGTTTTAATCAATTGTCAGCCCTAGTACATACATGTGTTTATGTATATAAGTGAAGTTCATGTATAGAATAACAAATCCTTTTACTTGATTACCTGAAATGGTGATTATTCGCTCGCTGTAAAATGTCTCGCAAAACAGCGGTCGGCAAGTGTAAATGTGTCTTAGGTGTGTGTTTGCGTGGGTGGGTGTTGTTTATGTGTGTGTGTGTGTGTGCGCGTGCAAGCTAAAAGTAAATGTTGACTGTAGGCATGTGTGACTGTGCTGGAGGAGGAGAGAAGAAGGACAGAGCAGGGACACCATGCTGCTCCAAAGCAGCAGCAGAGCTTGTCCCGCTCAGATCACCACAGTCGCACCAGGACGAGTTATATTAGGAACTTATCTTAGAATTCAGCTAATGCTTACAGCAGATGGAGAGCACAGAGAGAACTAAATATCAGGGAGAGATGCTTTTTTTTTTTTCTTTTCTTTTGAATGCAATGATGAGGTGAATTCAGGTAAAAGCTATTATCTTTTATTGATGTCTGTTATTAAATCTAAACCAATCACGAAAGAGGAGATGTAGATAAAGGGAGGCAGACGGACGGGAAAAGGATTTTAAGCTTTGAGACAAATGACGTGGATCATTTAATAGAGATCTTTTGATTATTTTTTTGTGTTTGTTCAAGAGTGCTCCACCGATTTGGCATTGTACTCCTATAACATTATAAGACCATAGACTGTATATAAGAAGTGGACGTAGTCACCGTGATGTCCCCCATCGGTTTGTGGACTACGGACTAGGGTTAAAGTTCCAAGACGAAAACTAAGACAACTCCCAGACCGGACAACACCGTGGTAGGGACCTGTCAATCACAAGGTAGCCACGCCCTAAAGCATCCCCTGCTTTATGGTCTATTTGACTCTAAATGGGACCATAATTTACTAAATGAACATCATGCTGTATTGAAGAAGACTTAAAACTAGCAATTGAGACCATAAACTCATGTTTACAATGTTTACTGAGGTAATAAATCAAGTGAGAAGTAGACTCATTTTCTCATAGACTTCTATACAATCAGACTTCTTTTTGCAACCAGAGGAGTCGCCCCCTGCTGGCTGTTAGAAAGAATGCAAATTTAAGGCACTTCAGCATTGGCTTCACTTTTCAGACCCGGAGGTTGCCCAGTATGTCGGAGTCACGATTACGTTTTTATGTAATCAGAACAGTGGGATCTGCATTTGCATTCATCACAGTCCCTGTAACATCCTATCATAGCATCATAGCACTACTTTGAGAAGGCTGAGGAGGCCCATATCTTTGTAAATAACATAAAGTGTTGACTGAGTTCATCTCTGCAAGCAAACTATTAATTAAAAACATTCAATATTTTTGATATTTTCTTACACCACTAGTAAATACACTTGATGTGATGTGTTGATCAGCATACTTTAATTGAGGAGCTGTTTGAGATGTTAAAGGGACATTCTGGTATTAGTCAACCTGGGTGATGTCATCATATTTCCTGGTTATGATTTTACTCACCACTTCTATGTACAGATTTTTGAGAAATGCGGACTCCAGGAAGAACAATGTCAATTAGGGCAATGAGCTCATGTGTCTCCTATAGATTCCCAGAAAGTTTTAAATCAACAGAAATCATCTCAAACGCTTGTCTTTGAGTCTGACTGAAAGTAAACACATTAAGTATCCCCTTAGAGACTCATGCTCCTCGCTCTGATTTAAGATAGTTCTTGTTATAGCCCACATTTCTACTTGTAAAGACTTGGAGAATGTGGACTATACTGCAAGTAGTCTTATAGTGGCAAAGAGTGCGAGTCTCCTGCAGCTTTCCCAACATTTACCAACAGAAATCATCTCAAATACTTGTCTTCAGGCATTTCCAGGGGACTTCTTTCTGTCTGTATTTTTGAGATGGATTTTGTTGCATTGAAGTTTTGTTGGAAAGCTACATGTAACAGGCTTCCTCACATTTGTCTGTTTCCCAAAAACTCTACAGTGGAGTAAAATTATATCATGAACAATACTCATAAGGGACACAAATATGATAATAACAACCAGGTACAAATTTCCCTTTGAATTATCACTCAAATGTGTTGGCCAGTCCATCTCTCACACATGTACAAACACACGAACATGGCTGTAGCTTCTGTGCTTACGGTGTCTCCTCTCCAAACAGCCATCCGTCCTGAGATCCTGATGGACGAGACAAAGCAGTTTGCTAAGTTCACCTCAGGCTGTCTAAGCCCCTGCGGCCAATCCCTCTTAGTATCACCTCAGTCAGGGATAAATCTCACTTATAACTATCCTCCCGTTCTGCCAACACATCTAAACACTCTCTGATCACTTTCAACTGTGTCCTAATGGGGAAGCAAGCCATGCCATTACATCACTACACCCTCCCCCACCTCCCTTGTTCGTACAGTCGCTCTCTCTGTCGCTCTCTGTTTCTTTCTCTCTCCGTTCCCTTCGTTAATTATGCCCTGCACTGTCAAAACCCGCTCACGCTGCGTCCAAATTCCCCTCCGAGGGTGTATTATTAGGACGCTGGCCACCTGGGCGAGCTCGCACCCCAGGGAGGTGCATCAGGGATGGCCCGTTGCTGGGTGTGGGTGGCCCGTTTGCATGGCCTCGATGGTCCACTGCTGGGCAGGGCAGGCCAGCCGGGGCCTGGCAGGGCTACACTGGGCAGGGAGGATGAAGTATGGCCATAGGCCCAGTCTGGGAAGCACTGATTCACGCTACCAGCTGCCATCTTCCTCCCTTTTCCTGCATGCTCCCCTTCCGCTGCTGCGCGGCTTCTCTCTCTTCTCATGTCTATTTTTAGAGCTGGCAGATTTCTACCTTCTAAAACGGGCAAATGTGTTGTGGAACAGGAAGGTGTGCGTGTGTGTGTGTTTTTTTTTTGTCTTTCTTAGACATACTACCGTGCGCCGTCGGCCAACTCGTGCACATGTTTCACACACCCCTGCTGGTCCCCGCTAACGTCACGGCACACTGTACATTCCCGTACACATGCACGCGTCCCATTTGCATTTCGGCTGCTCTCTGTTCTCGGGACCCAAGGGAGACAGTTGATTGAAGGTTTCGGTTCAAAACCGAAAAGCGAAATAACAAACAACAGCGGAGCTTTTTGAACGCACCGTTTTTATACCGACACTGTGTGTACTACTGTGGAACTGTGGTTCTGATTTCATCTTTCTGCTTAGCTAAGCTTGGATCTTCCTCACCTCTCCCTCATCATTAGCTATCCCCCATTGCAACACACTGCCTCGCCCCCCCTCAAACCTCTTCACTCCATCATCCTCAACTGCAAGCTAACTCTCCAGCTATCATACAGAGAAACTACAAAGAAACTACTGAAGCTCCTAACACGGCACTAGTGACAGTAGCATCTTTGTCAAAGTGCTGGAAGCCCGTCATGTTGAAAGAAGCCAACATGCTGGCCTTTTGGCTGAGGAGGAAGGATGCTGCATTCCCAGGGAACAAGAGAGATAAATAGAGTGGAAAAAAATGCATCCCTGTGGAGATAGAGCGACCAAAAACTACTGTAAACCTATGCGAGCAGGGAACGCTACAGTATGCCTCAAAGTCAAAACCCTCAAATTCTCCCATAGTTTTGAGGAGCGCACTGTAGCATTCATAGGGGGAAGAAATGATTTTGCATCTTCCGCAGTATGTCTTAAGTCTTATTAAGGATGAGCAGCTCTGCGCATTGGGTGATGCAGTCTTTTTTTTTTTTTTTTTTTTACCAGTGCCCCGACTTTCCTTTGACTTGTGGGATTGCTGAATGAGTGAATGTAAATGTACACCAATTAGATAAGAAACCGGCTTTTCTGTAAAGCTGCCAAATCCGGGGGGCAAGGGGATGAGGAAAAAAAACTGCTGCTTGCCTGAAATGATCTGTATACCAATAACCCTCAACTAATACTCCGTCGGTGCGTCTAAAAGTAAGATGGAGGAGATTTAATGGCCTTGATTCCCTACTGATGCGTCCTCTGTCAGGAGTAGATAATATATAGTAATTCCTATAACCAAAATGCATTTCTGTTACATAAATGCCATAATATTAGGGGTGGGAAAAAAAAAGATTCACCTATGTATCGCTATTATTTTTTTTTTTTTTTTTACGATTTTGAAATAGATTTTTTAATGACAGAATCGAATGTGGAGGTAAAAGGAAGTTACCGCTTTTATTGTTGTAGTCTGAGTAACGTGACATCATATCCCTTCCGTATCCGTCAACCAAAACAAACCATAGCGAGCCGAAACAGAAAAGTAGAAAACAGCGGAGGGTCCGCATGGATACGACCTGCGCCCTCGCATGTTAAATCCAGCGTGGTAAACACTACACAGCCAGTAAAGTATGGAAACACTTTGGGTTTCACACATTGCAGGAAAAGCAGAGCTAGACACCATTGCTAAAGCCGCATGCTAACTCTGTCATGGACAGGAAACGTTATCGTATCGTGGTAGCGTGCGGTCGAGCCGGCCGTCACTCTCATCTCTGTGGTCAAATGGGCAGACGCTACAATTTTAGCGCACCCGTATACTGACATTTATGTTAAATGCATTCCAACGGCCCCGATGGAGCTGAACATGGATGTATAAAGAGAACGGAGCTGACGGGAGAGCTAGCGATGACGTCCGGTTTTCAAAATAAGGTGTTAACAAAGGGAACTGTATATACAACATACATATATGGAAATAAGATGAATTGGATTATATTCACCAGAGGTATACAACTTTACATGTCCCTTATAAATTAAAAAATACCACTAATTTGTGAGGTAAATGTCTTAATGTGTTGAGTTTTGCATTGTTGTACAAGATGTAATAAATAACTCCTGACAATGACTGATATATTTGACTACATCTGACTACATACATGCTGAAAATCAAACATTTTTAAAGTATTAATTTAGATATTATCCAAAGTGTATGATTCAACTTGTTCTCATGGTCTAGTGTTAAAAAAGTCAACAAATAAATCGTAATATCAAATCGCAATACTTAAAAATTGCAATACATATTGAATCGGCACTGAAGTATCATGATAGTATCGAATCGGGAGTGTCCTAGCCCTAAAGAATATGGATTATTAATGCCAGAATCATTTTCCTTTGCTCAATAGCCCAAAAATGTGTCATATAACGATCTAGTGACAGTATTAAATCTACTCTGCTCTCTCATTATGTCGGCATTTGAGTCTGACATCCCTCACTTCTTAAGTAAACTTTCATCTCACAGCTTTTTCACTCCTTAAATCTCCAGCCAACACACTAGGGGGGCTTGGTTCAATCCCCGCAGCCACAGACGACCTGAGAAGAACCAGAACTTTCCACTATAAAGACCCTGTCCGAAGTAAAAAGTGCTGACTAAGACCAGACTCCTTCCTGTCCCGCCCTCTGTCGCTCTCTCTCAGCAGCCTAGCAGCGCACTCTGGATCCTTGGGATGGAGCAACGCCGGCCAACCCTTGTAAGGAAGCCCATTAAGCAACCCATCAATATTTCATCATTGCTCACTCAGAAACATAGTTATAGAAGTTTCCAGGCCGGGGCCATTAGGGGGCAGACGTCAATACGTTATGGCAGCGAGCATCTCTCTTCACTCCCCCCCTTTGCCTCCGTCCGTCTCCCCGTCTCAAGAGAAAGTCATTGGAGAGGTTTTCTCAAGACGACAGTGGTTTCCGCTACTTCTACATTAAACAAATCATTAACCATTAGGTATCCAGGGAGCACAAGATCCTTTCCTGCTCCTGTCAAATGACCTTAAGTTATTAGTCTGGGTGAGAGGAAGGGAGGGAGACCGGGGGGCGGTGGGTTGTTTGTATTCTGCGTGACTGGAGATTTGTTACCTTAAGACAGATTTTACAACTAATTAACAGCATGACATGATTGTATAATGTGATGTAGACGGGCTTAAACACTCTCCAGAAAACACTTGTTGTGAGATCTTGACTCATGGCTGTTGAGACAAAGTCTGGCACCTTCAACTCAGTGAGTGGACAGTGGCGATTATTAAAGAGGACGAACTTGCAGTCTCACACACAGTGAGTCAAATCTTATGAGTCAAATATAAAACTTTTTCCTCTGAAGAGGCAGGCGGGGGGAAGTTTAATTGCAGTCTTCTTAGGATTACAATGATTTTATAACCCTTATTTCAAATTATTACACTTGCATTAGCCAGGATGGGAACTAGCCTGCAGGCTAAAGTGTGTTAAATACTGCTGTGGCAGACATTTTAACGAGTTTTCCTGCAGCTCACCCTTCAGTGTCCTTGGAACTAAAAAGGTCCCGCTATATGCATTTTACCAGGAGGAAATGTGAGGTCGTCTAATCAAACCGGATCCCAGGCTGCCAAGTCCATACTAATGTAAACAACACCTCCGGACCTCTCTGAGGGAGGTCGAGTCATGCCAAGTCATTGCACTTATGTCATCTCTTTAAGGTCCCCTTTTAGCTTTCATAGTGTCAATCCGGCTCTGACTTTAATTAGACCTTTTTTTTCTGTCATTACTTTTCACTGCTGTCACTATTCAGTTTATACCAGCATGACCCTGTGACCTTGTTGATTTCCAAAATAAAACTTTTTACACTATATTTTAAAGGTCCCATATTATGTTCTTTTTTGAGGTTCATACTTGTATTTTGTGTTTCTACTAGAACATGTTTACATGCTGTAATGTAAAAAAAACCTCTTTATTTTCCTCATACTGTCAGCCTGAATATGCCTGTATTTACCCTCCGTCTGAAACGCTCCGTTTTAGCGCATTTTGACGGAATTGCAACAGAATTGCGTTGCTAGGCAACAGCTTGGGTCCATGTGTACTTCCTGTCAGCTGATGACATTCACATACACTGCAACCAGGAAATAAACTGGGACACATTTAGAATGTTTACGTTTAAAACTGCGTAAAGGGTCTAAATATTGTATATTCGTGACATCACGAATGTACAGAAATCCTGACATCTTGTTTCAAATGCAGAGTTTCTGAATACGGGCTGTGTGGATTTCCCTGTGGATTGAGTGTTTCGATACTTTCACAGTATTTATATAGGACTTAAGCCTGCTTTATAATAAAAAAAACGTGAAAATCTCACTTTTTTATAATATGGGACCTTTAATGAAGGATGTGGAGCACGTGTTTGCATTGTGCACACTCTCTACACTATTTTCTTTTTATATATACATTTTAAAGTTATTAATAAAAGCTGTAAGTACCGAGATAAACTATCTTTATTCCATGGTCTTCATGACTCGCTTTTACTTGACAAGCATACTTTGTGATGTGCTATTGTGTGTAGCTGTGTATTGTACGTTTTGTCTTTCTTGTATGACTGTAGTATGTTTCTTTGTTTTGACCTACTAAGGGACAACAGATGTGAATTATCTTAAAGCTATAATCTGGCACGGTGCATCAAATGGTGACATTTATGTTTTAAACTGTACATGGTCCCTTTTAAATAATAATAATAAAAAAAACTCACCAGAGTGCAGAACCTCTCGGGTGGATTCCCACAAGTGATCCCCGGTGGATCCACCTTGATTCGCATGTAGTCTTTCATGGACGCGGTTTTGGGCTGGCACGCGTACTGCTCCCACACCGAGCCCTCATCCGTGCTCACCAGGGACTTGCACAGTTCGTACTGGGCCACAGTGGAGGCCAAGCAGCACAGCAGCAGCAGCAGCAGCAACACGGCCTGGAGGAGCATGGCAGGCTGGGGTGGGTGAGGGTGTTCAGAGGAGCTCAGAGGAGAGGTGGTGAGGCGCATGGAGCGGTGATCATAAGGAGATAGTGGACATCCTTACCGCCATGGTGCTGTAACTGTGAATGGAGAGGCTGCAGGAAAAACTCGCCTCCAGGCTTATAGATTGGGTGGAGAGGCGGATAATGTTACAGAGATGAATCTCGGCATGCACTTTAACCATAGTGTTGCAGGGGGGAGTTGTTGGTGGGAGATGTTAACGCGGGTCCATGTCCTCAGAGAGCTGCGTCCTGCGGGGAGACAGTGGAGCTGGTCGGTGAGGAGGAGGAGGATGATGAAGAAGGAGGCGATGCTGCTGCGTCTTCAGGTACATCCATTGGAGCTCCTCTGATTGTCCTGGAGGCGAAATGAGGACAAATGTGAGAGAAGTGGGGAGTTAGTGTGATGTAGTAATGTGTCCTCATCGATTCAGCACCATCACCATCCTTAATGTAAGGATCTATTTTTTTTTTTTATCAGAGCTCAGCTTGAGATGAAATGTAACCAAGTCAAGTCAAATGTATTTTTATAGCACATGTAAAAAAAACATGAGCTGACCAAAGTGCTTTACAGACATATAGGCAGAATAAAAACAGGTCAACAGAGCAGACAACAAAATCACACACATCCACAGACAGAGACCCAAGATAAAATCCATGAGTAAAAGACTGACCATGCATGGTATTTATCTTTTTGCATGAATAAAAGTTTAATGTCACTATCTGAAATTATAGCACACACATGGGGATAGGTGGGTTCCTAGTTTGTAGTATAATTTACTCCTCAATTATTATAATTTGTGGTAATTTTAGCTTGGAGAGTAAAAAAACCCCATCACATTCGTCTTCAGACTATATATGAGGAGAACTTTTAAGTGAATTTGTGGCACAGCAGAGTTGGTTATAAGCAAGGCAAGTTGGTTAAACCGACGGGGCGATATTTAATATGAAGAGTTGCACATTAAAAAACGCACTATAAAAAAGCGATCATTGTTTTGGATAACCTTGTGCGTAAAAACACGTGCTGCTGCTGCCGGGTGAGTTGTAATAGCTCTCCACTGCTGGATGGACAGGCTACAGATGTGTTTTTTTTAATAGTTGCACTGCAAGAAATATCAACCTGAAAGAGACATTTAAATAACCTGTTATTAAATTTGTTTTTTTTAAATATTAGAAAATGTATAAAAAAGGAGTGGGAGACTTTTACGCACAACTTCATTTCCTTGTATTAAGTGTCATTTACTTGGAAGTTTATTGATTTTTTTAGGCCTATATACTCTGTCTTATTTCAGTCACTAATTTAATAATAAACTTACTGGAAGTAGTCATTGTCAGATTTATTCACTTGAAATTATAATTCAATTTTGAAAAACTGAATACATGAATAAATGAATACATAAGGTTGACATTTTTTTTTTGCAGCGTTGCCCTGGTTGATCATAATCCTCCTGTCATCCCACACTGACAGAAGCCATGCAGGTCCCTGCTCAACCCTGTCCCATGCACACAACCCACCGTGGTACTCTGACTTAGTTCAGCTGACAAGTGAAGTCGCCAAAGCTATTTCCCCCCTTACTGACTGACAGTGTTTGTAGGGGTGTGTCAGTTTCCATACAGGATAGTGCACCCTAACCGTGCATGCATCCATCCCACACTACATTTGTGTGTGTTGCATATTCACAATATAATGCATTAATGCAATTTTGTGCAAAATAGTGTGCAATGAAGCTGGAAAGTGCACCCTCACCACTCCGGGTATCCTGGAGAGGTCCGGGTATCGGTGCACACTTTCAGAGAGCTTTTGCAAAAAAATGCATCGATGTTTTTTTTTTTTATCAAATCACTTACTTCTATAACGTGCATCCAGGCAGAGACAGGTCAGCACTTTGGGAGTACGTGCACGTCCTCCTCTCTCTCTTTGGGCTGAAACGGATCTCCTCTCCGATCATCCACTGTACTCGTCCTCCTCACTGTATACTCCCGTTATCTCTGCCTGATCCCGGCTTGTTTTTCTCCTCTGCCGGATACTTTTTGCTCACACCACCGTGGATGGATGGATGAGCTGCGCGCAGTGGTTTGATCGGTGTCCTAGATAGATCTGGAAACGGGCTGCTGGGGGAAAAAGAAGGACCGAAATCCAGCGTCAAGGAGTATCAAAAGTATAAAATATTGACTTTGAGGAAAGGCTTGTGCCCGCCCTTCTTCTTCTTCTTCTTCTTCCCCTCCTCTCCTCCTCCTCTTCCCACTTTACAAGCTCGGGTTTACCCGGGATGCTCAAGGGCAGAAAGAAAAGCGAGAAAAAAAAGGCTTTATGGAAAATATCACCCTCCCTCCTCCTCCTCCTCCTTCTCCTCCTCTCTCTCTCTCTCTCTCTCTCTGTTTCTCTCTCTCTCTCTCGCTCTCTCTCTCTCTCTATCTGCTTCTCTCTCTCTCTCTCTCAGTTAATGCCCAGGCTAAATCCTTTTACCATCACTTTCAATCACTATCTGAGCTTTTATCTGCTCCAGCCCTGCTGCCTGAACCGGGGCGGTGCAACTTCTCCTCTCTTCTGCTCCGGCTCCAAAACTGTTCCCCGTCAGGAACCTTAAAGGACCAGGGAGAAAACTGGGTCCAGATATTACTGTACTCTTTCCAGATGTGTAAAAAAAAAAAGTGTTTACTTGGAAGGTGAACTCACAGTTGTCCTTGCATCATTTCTTGTAATGGATAATTACATTGTATGTGGAAATGTCTCTTTATGCAACAGTGGAAAGTTACTGTCTGTGTGGTCTTCGTCTCATGTAGTGGGAACTTTTACTGGGACACTGTCTGAGTAAAACAACTCCTTATCTGTGCAAAACAACTCTGTTTCTCACAGTCCCTGTTGTAGATTTCTATATAATCACATTATAATAATCTCCTGCAGTGCACTCTTCTGCAGACTTTGTGTGACTCTGTATAACCAGTGCAAGAATAAACTACAACAAAGACATTTCATCTGCTTGAGATCTTTATTTCAACGTTCATTAAGACTCATCTTGGAATATTGACAGAATTTCCATTACATTCTCCAACACTCCTTTAGGGACTTGTAGTGCGTCTGCAGATTATATACTGTGACCTTATCCTACTTTATTTATCTCTCACAATGCTGCCGTAAAAATTTCATACAACATTCACTCATAACATCTTACAGATATTAACTTTTACTGTGTTTTTCTTTCAGCCTGCAGTACATGTAATATTTATTATGGGGTTATTATTATACAGGATTGCCAGTGTTGATCTGAACTCACTTCATATATAGTATACAGGCTCATTCAGATGCACTTCAGGTCAGGTGCAATGCTGCAGCAGAGTGGTTGCGCTATCCGTGGTGCTGATATGGCTTCTCATGCAGAGAACACCGCATAACTTAATCTCCTTGTTGATGTTCTCCATGGAGGAACAAAACTATGCATGGTATATGGTGATTCCACGGTTCCCAACTTGGGGGTGCAGCTACTGTACACAGGGTTATTTTTGTTTATATATGTTCCTTTAAAGAGACACTCCACCAAATTACAATGATTACACATGTAGTTCAGTTTACTCATCAGGAGGAGTACTATTCCAATTTAGTTGCATAATATCTGTAGCTCTGGACCATAGACTGTATATAAAGATGGACAACGCGTTTCCACTTCCTCCTAACTGTACAGAAGTGAAGCCAAAATATCCCGGATACGGGAGATGACATCTTGAGATTGTGACGTCATTTGGAGCCAGAGTCTGCACAGTAGTGATCAGGCGGTGGAGCCGCGGTATTGGTATCGAGGTCACCCGCCCGAACCAATCGCGTGCCAAGCGCAGCCGCAGCTTGTTAGCAAGAGAGACTCACAGCTGCCAATCATGGCGTCTTACCCCCTTTTTATAGCATCAAATAACTAATTAAAACCAAACTTATCTGAAAAATGAACACCTGAACATACATAAGCCTGATAAGAACTACCTAAAATGACAGAAACCATCTTTGGGGAAAATTTATTTGACATGTACTTTGACTTTTTAGTTTGGCCTATGTCCCATCCGCTAACATGGAGAGAGGCGTGTTTTATGACCTGTACTGCAGCCAGCCACCAGGGGGCAATCCAGATGCTTTAGCTTCACTTTTGGGGGAGCTGTCATGTCGTCCGTTTTCTATATATAGTCTACAGTCTATTCTCTGGAGGGAGCTTTTAAAAAAAAAAAAATTAAAAAGATGACCCTGCTGATGTCTGAATCAACCCCTAAACTGGGGTCAAACAAAGTGGGCATTTAGGAAGTAGAGGGGAGTCTTATGAAAGACACGTACATGCAGCTTGCCCCATACTACAGACTAGACTAGAAATCAGAATATCAGGTCCTCTGTGGCCTCTGTGAACATCCTGCTTTTGCTGACCTCCAGTGGTTTAACTTATCACCATGCTGTGGTAATGTAGAAGTGTACTCTGGGATGTGTCAGTACACCGTAACATCACTGTTGGATGTGGTTACAGACAGTGGGCAACCTCTGGGTCTGAGAAGTGAAGCCAGTGCTGAAGTGTCTGCATTCTTTCTAATAGCCAGCAGGGGGCGACTCCTCTGGTTGCAAAAAGAAGTCTATGAGAAAATGAGTCTACTTCTCACTTGATTTATTACCTCAGTAAACATTGTAAACATGAGTTTATGGTCAATTATGGTCCAATTTAGCATTTAGAGTCAAATAGACCATAAAGCAGGGGATGCTTTAGGGCGGGGCTACCTTGTGATTGACAGGTTGCTACCACGGCGTTGTCCAGTCTGGGAGTTGTCTGTGTTTTTGTCTTACAACTTTAACCCTTTCACAGTGTATTTTCAGTTCATCAAAGTCAATTATATATAAAAATGTCTCTGTGTACTTAGCCCTACCCTCTCGTATCACCTTTGGTTGCAAAAAACCAAGATGGCGATGCCCAAATTACAAACTCGAGGCTTCAAAACGGCAGTCCACAAACCACTGGGTGACGTCACAGTGACTACGTCCACTTCTTATATACAGTCTATGGCAACAAAGCACACTTCTTACCCCACCCAGAGGTGACACAGGCATGAAGCTTTCAAACTTTCTGCTCTACCTCCTGATTTTAAGTTACTCTTTAATATGTCTCATGTGAGTACTTCAACTTTATGGCAATACTAAATCGCTGAAGTACCCTTTTAATTATGAATTTTTACCCATGAATTACTGGATAATTTGACCTCTTCAGTCCTCTAGATTTTTTTTCAATAAAGCAAGGAAAAAATCATACTCAAGGTGTAGCTGGTGACAATGGGTCATGAGTAGACTTTTCATTGTTTTAGGGGATCCCTCATTCTGCTGCAACATCCTCATAACCCCAAAGGTCCCAGCACCTCATTTTGGAGCCCACTGAAGTAACTAACACCATTGTACTGCCAACGCAGGAACAGATGTGAATAATCAGTTCATAGTGAGCCAGGACACTGTAATTCACACCTCAGAGGTGAGTGACATGCATTTGGGCTTACATAATTCACACCTCTGGTCACATTTTAGGGCAACAGAAGAGGCCAAAAGACAAGGGGGGGGGGGGCAGAGGGAGAAAGAGATGTATGATTCAGTGGAAATTATGGACCTCTGTATAAAAAAACTGGCAGTACACCCAGGAGAGGATCGATAGTTTGTCCTTGCAGGGCCTTCCCTCTGTTTTCACTTCTTTGAGATGATCCTTAACCCTTTTTGTACTACTGAGGCGTTTCTAGATGGAGGACCCCCTCTCCACTGCACTGTGAACAGGGGCCAGACTGAAAGACAAATTCCCCCCTCGGGGATCAATAGAGCATCACAAATATGGCATTCGCTGCTATAACAGGCTCTTGATATAGAATAACACAGGCCTTTAATCGACGCTGCACTAGGGCAGAGGAAAAAAAGAGGCCTGCTGAATCTGTCAAAGATGAAATACAAACTACGTGGCGTTTGTTAGAGGTTGAGGAAAAACTAAAAAGCCTCACTTTCGGTAAGCTTTCAAATGTTTTCCCAGAATTTGGGACCTTGCGCAACAAACAATCCTGTTTTTTTCTTCCTATAGCTTGCTTGGTGTGAGTGATTTAAAGCAGATATTCATCACTGATTCAGCGACGGTCAGAGAGCGTCAGCCGTGCTCGAAACGTGATTTAGTACGATTAAGCTCCAAACATTATTTCACAAATGGATTACATGTGTAGGCAGTGATTGCATTTTGTGCCTCTAACAAAAATCATGATCACATTTCGCCAACTATATATGCTTTTACACTTAACTAAATTCACCTGAATGTGCATCAATAACCTGATAGAAATGTCAACCCTCAACATGATGAATGAGTGATATTGTATTTTGGAATTCAATTATGTCTAACTAAATAAGAGCATCAATAACAATAGAAGAGCCTGTCCTGGCTAATAGACCTGTACACACTACACTGTGTAGCACAACAGGGCATTGCTGCATTCATTTCCTGCAACAATGTTAGAGACCATGCTGTGTTCAAAGTGGCAGTGTAAAATTAGACTTCCTTTTTGAAAACAAACTTAATTGTGAATTGGCTGCGTGCGAATATTACGTAATTTCTGTGATTTATTGAACAGTTTATATAGAAATCTGCTCTCCGTGAATCATTCGGCTCCCCGGAGTGTGCTCATCGAATCTGAAAAGTTGTGTCAAACGCCGAGTGTCAGTAAGTGGCAGAAATCAGATGACGAGACTCATTCTCTTGTTTGTTTTTTTGTCACTCCCATCTTTCTCTATACTCTCCCTCTCTTTCACTCTCTCCGTGTTTGTGTTTTGGCAGAGGATAGAACTGTCAGAGTAGCCTGGCTGGCAGACCTTGATAAAAAATATACCCTTCATCGTGGCAGCCTGCAGAGTTTGGACAAGGTTCAGGACAAGCCTCATCCCTCTCTCTCTCTTTCTATTTGCCGAAAGGATGACGCAAAAGTCAACTTGTGCGGGAGTCACGCTCTCACATAAATCAGTTTGGAACTTTGGGAAGGCCCCCAAACAAGTTGTGCATGATCGGAAATAATTTATCTATCCATCATGAAATGCTTTGAGCAGATGGCCGGACCGTAATCACACACACAAACACACACACACACACACACACTCCCACACACACACACACACACCCACACACACAGAGTACAGTATACTGCTTGTACACACAGACTGATGTCTTTAAAAACTCCTGAGATATCTATGAGATGATATATTTAAAGGGGAACTCCACTCATTTTACACAGCAAAGTGTGTTTACAAGCTTGGGTAGTGCTCTGGTGGCAACATCCAGGTCTGAAAAGTGAAGCCAATGTCGAAGTGCCTTAAATCTGCATTCTTTCTAACAGCCAGCAGGGGGCGACTCCTCTGGTTGCAACAAGAAGTCTGATTGTATAGAAGTCTATGAGAAAATGACTCTACTTCTCACTTGATTTATTACCTCAGTAAACATTGTAAACATGAGTTTATGGTCTCAATCACTAGTTTCAAGTCTTCTTCAATACAGCATGATGTTCATTTAGTAAATTATGGTCCCATTTAGAGTCAAATAGACCATAAAGCAGGGGATGCTTTAGGGCATGGCTACTTTCTGATTGACAGGTCGCTACCACGGCGTTGTCCGGTCTGTGAGTTGTCCGTGTTTTCGTCTTAGAACTTTAGCCCTTTCACAGTGTGTTTTCAGTTCATGAAAGTTAATTATAACATTTTGGTCACCGAAAAATGTCTTATTCAGCGTTTGGTTGTACTTAGCTCCACCCTCTCGTGTCACTTCTGGTTGAAAAAAAACAAGATGGCGACGGCCAAAATGTCGAATTCATGGCTTCAAAACAGCAGTCCACAAACCAATTAGGTGACTATGTCCACGGTGACTATGTCCACTTGTTATATACAGTCTATGGGAGTGCTACTGCATATGTGCTAGAAAATGTATATAAAACATTTTGAGGCTCCAGAAGGAGCTATATAAATTCTGATTAACTGCCTCAAGTGATGTCACATGAGTCAGTGTTTGTTGGGTCTGAAGACTAAAAGTTTAAAAATGAAAAAAGTTAAAAGTTAATTGTTTGTTCCGTCCTAGTCCGTTTATTTTTACCGCTATTGCCAAAGATTTCCCGCATATTATTTGCTTCAAATAATACGAAAAAAATACAGTTAGGCAGAGTTAGATCCTCATGGAGGTTGCCATTATTCTCGCCATTAGGGAAAGAGACAGCAGTCAAAGCTTGTTCATCAAAGTTAGTTAATCTAATGAAGAAACACTCAAATCAAACAACGTGTCAATATTTCTTTTATGTATTTTTTAAAACTTTAAATTGGTTTCATTTCCAACATTTCATTCCCCCTTTTTTCCATTTTGGTCAGTAAGCCTCATGTTTGCCTCCCAGACTACAGAGCACCTGTCACTATGAACATATGATGTTCTTTAAACAACCAGATGGGTCCTCCAGAAAATGAATAGACACACAGAGCGAGAGAGACATACACAAGCATGCACACACATGAACACGCACACATACACCAATCATGGTCTCCTAGCAACTCCTAGTTAGTGGTCCTACCTTGGGAGTGATGCTCTTTTCACTTACATCAGGTGTTTGCCCACCAGGGAAACCAGAAATAACCTTGGAGTGACCCTGAAACGCAGACACATTTCACCTCATTCCCACAAACCACATCTAACCCTTTTACCCAGTCAACCCCAAAACATAAAACACCACAAGCAGTTTTTCTTCCTTTTGTTATTTATATTTGTTGTGTGTTAGTTTAGCTCCCCCCCCCCCCTCCCCTCTTCTTAAGGATGTAAGAAAATATTGATGCACATGAGTATTGCGATATTATGCTTTGCAATACTGTATCGATTCTCCAAAACGCTGTATCGATTTTTAATTAACCTCTTAAAAGTCTGATGGTGGCCTCGGCTGCTATTCTGTCTTTCGGAGGTTGTAGCGGGCTCTGTTTTAAAGCTACAGTGAAGGTACAGGCATCTTGTTAAACTAGAAAACCTAAGGAATCCATTGGCACCAACTACACTTCTACTGTATGTCGTAAAGGAGGCTGAATAACGCTCCAAAGATACAGTAAATTTTAGCGAGGAAAAACTGGCATGGCCATTTTCAAAGGGGTTCCCTTGACCTCTGACCTCAAGATATGTGAATGAAAATGGGTTCTATGGGTACCCTTGAGTCTTTCTTCTTGCATGCAGTACAAATGTGTTATTTTCACCTATTCTAAAATGGTGTATTTGAATATTTCTGGATACTGGGGTTCATAAACAGTCTTAACATTGCATAAATTGGGTATGATTTGAAAAATATTGCAATATATCGCAATGTATTGAATCGTTACCCACGATGATAAGCATCGTATCACCAGATTCTTGCGAATACACAACCCCTACCACTTCTACGACCACGTTAATAGAGTTTTAGGTTGACCTATCTGTTGGTTTTTGTCCTGAAAAGTCTGATGTGTTTGAAAAAAAGATGCAGTGGTTAAGAATCCAAAAAATCTGTAACGAGCAGGAATAACACCTGAGGGCTCATCCTTCTACATCGCATAGCAGTCGCTTAATAAGGAGGGATGACAAGCCGTCGACTCTGAGATTTAACAGCATCTGAGGAGGGCCCAGTTGGCGTCCTGTCCCACACTGGGCCAGCAGCAGAAACACTAATCTACTGTGCTGTGTTTGTGTGTGTTTGTGTGTGAGAGCGATTGAGCATACAAAAGAGGCATTGTTTATATCCATTTTGTGTGTGTATGCAGCGATGCCGGGGTGTGGAAGGTGAATCCATGTGTGAGGTACACAGTGTGTGTGTGTGTGTGTGTGTGTGTGTGTGTGTGTGTGTGTGTGTGTGCAGGTGCTGTACAGTATGTGTGTCATGGCCTCTTTTCTGCTTGTCAGCGGCGGCACGACTGAACCTCCTCAGTGTCCCCGTGTGATCCAGTGATCGATGCAAACCTCTGGAGGTGCCTTTCTCTCTCTCTCACGCACACACACACACACACACACACACACACACACACCTCTCTCCGCTCTTCAACACTGCAAAGTGTCTGTCGCCACTGAAGGTTACGGTAACAAACCCAGCCTCTTGCTCACCCTCTTACTCAACGGATCAATCAATAAGTCATTCACTTCCTCATTCCTCCTCACTCACTCATCTTACACGTCACCAGATGTGAAAATGCACTCACCATGTGACATGACTGATGAACAATCACACTGCTCACTTCCTCATTCATGTGTTGAGTGAATGAGTGAGCTCATTGCTCACTCATTCACTCACTCACTCTCTCAGTAGTCAACGACAGCTCTGGGATTGAATGTCTGGTTTACATATATGTGGATGGTCGTACTGCTGAGGAGGACGATTTATTGAAGTGGATTTTACTGTTTGTTGTTATCTTTGTGTCACTGATGTGCTGTTGTCTGGCGATACGTGTTGTATGAGGCTAAAATGGTATAGAAGCAATGAAGGTGTGAATGAGTGTGTGAACATGGTGGAGGTGTGGTGTTTTAAAGGCAGTATAATTTACTCTCTGTAGAGGTTCAGTTATTTCTCTAAATACTGTATGCTTCAAAAGTCAGACAGCCATGTACTGTACACCGTGACTTTCCACAATCTCTCACTCATTCATCCACTTATTTCCTCCCTTGCTGTCTTGTAATTTCACCTGCTCATTTGCCAGTTTTTTTATTCCTTTTTTTAATTGTTTGAATTTGTTTCCAGCTTTTATATATATATATATATATATATATATATATATATGTTTATATATATGTATATATATATATATACATATATACATATACATATATATATACATATATACATATACGTATACATATACGTATACATA
>CAKAOH010039800.1:9129-31345 GCA_916701665.1 Sebastiscus tertius
TAACCATCTACGAGAGAAAAATGGAGAGAGGTCTTCAGGAACTTGTTTCAAATTGTTTCAAAGTTGTCCGGAGGACGAAGACAAGCATTTGAAATATCCGAGAAGACGCCGACATCGGAAACAGCTGATCAGTCATGTGAATTAAATGTTCGCTATGTTAGAATTTATTCGGCAAAGGTGTTTCCATGATCCATTTAGTGCATCAACTCTTTTTCAACAAAGGCAAATACCAAAACTCGATTAATATTTAATTGCGATTAATCACATAATTGTCTATAGTTAATCATGAAAAATCGTACATTTTTTATCTGTTCAAAATGTACCTTAAAGGGAAAAAGTATTTAATACTCTTATCAACATGGGAGTGAGCAACTATGCTGCTTTATGCAAATGTATGTATATATTTATTATTAGAAAACAATCAACACAAAACAATGACAGATATTGTCCATAAACCCTCACAGGTACTGTATTTAGCAAAAACAATATGCTCAAATCATAACATGGCAAACTGCAGCCCAACAGGCAACAACAGCTGTCAGTGTGTCAGTGTGCTGACTTGACTATGACTTGCCCCAAACTGCATGTGATTATCATAAAGTGGGCATGTCTGTAAAGGGGAGACTTGTGGGTACCCATAGAACCCATTTACATTCACATATCTTGAGGTCAGAGGTCAAGGGACCCCTTTGAAAATCGCCATGCCAGTTTTTCCTCGCCAACATTTAGCGTAAGTTTGGAGCGTTATTTAGCCTCCTTCCCGACAAGCTAGTATGACATGGTTGGTATCAATGCATTCCTTAGGTTTTGTATTTTAGTATTGTACCAGTATCTTCACTCTAACTTTAAAACTGAGCCTCGTACATCCTAAAAAAACGCAAGTTGTGTGAATGCATTAAAGAAATTAGTCCATGAAAATACAGTATGTGAATGGAAACACGGCTAATGTGGCTCTTTTTCATGACACCTCTAAAAGCCACTTCTATGCCTTGTTCCACTAGTTTTATATCATCTTCACTTTTTTTCTGACAGTCACTCTTGAAACTTTTTAATCATGAATACTAAAACAAAGATTAATAGTGTTTTTAAACGGCCAGAATACAAGAAGTGCACATGTGCTGCTCTATCTGTTCCTCTTTTCTTACACACCCTGCTGCAGCCTCCCTTTGAACCACAGTGTTGTTAAGGCAACCAGACAAGGTTATTCTTCCTTTCCCCAACATGCCAGCCTACCCGTGTACAATAGAGCAGAGGGCATGTGGGTTGCAGTGAATAAGGTAAGAGATGTTATCTAATCGCCACATGGAAAGAGAGCAACGGGAAGCCAGGCTGCCTCCACTGAACACCAGCTGTCCATTATGTCTTTCTACTCTCTCATCAGCGTTCTATACTGTTCTTCTGTTGCTCCTTTATCTCTCCATCTCCCGATTATTCATTAAGCATGGCTATAGCTTGGGGTCCATGCTATGCTACTTTGCTAATGACAATCTTACTGATTGGTGCCACAGAAGCTGCTGTAAGAGATGGCTTCCATGCATTACAGCTTAATATGCTGCTATAGTACGTACAGTATGTAGGGGGCCGACAAGTGCAAGTGTGCTGAAACGGCCCAAAAGGTTTCCATTAGGAGAAACCAGTGTGGGGTCTGAAAAGTGAAGCCAATGCTGAAGTGCCTTAAACTTGCATTCTTTCTAATAAACAGCAGGGGGCGACTCCTCTGGTTGCAAAAAGAAGTCTGATTGTATAGAAGTCTATGAGAAAATGAGCCTACTCCTCACTTGATTTATTACCTCAGTAAACATTGTAATCATGAGTTTATGGTCTCAGTAGCTAGTTTCAAGTCTTCTTCAAACAAACAAAGGACTTTCAACCAGGAGACTGGTGTTTGTTTCCCATCTGAAACTAAAACGAACTTCTTATTTTGTCACGTGACTTGTTATCATCAACCACGACCATTTCCTAATCCTACCTAAGTGGTTGTGTTGCCTAAACCTAACTTCCTGTGAAAACACAAGTTCATTTTGAAAAGACACTATGCATGTAACAAGCGTACATTGACACGCCATCCCTGGTCCGTCCAAAATAACGCAAAAGGGGTACCCTTTGCGTCAGTCTCTGATGCTGAGGGGCACTGACCAAGTACCGGTAATTGACGAGATGGGAGTGAGAATGTGTTCCTTTTATAATATTGTAAAAGACCAAATACAAAAAAGAATACATACCTTTTTATATCTGGTACATCACGCTGTTGATGCCACACAGGCAGATGTGTTTTTGAATTGGCATAGTTTCTGAAGCTGCAGCACATTTCTCCTTATAGAAACCTTTTGGGCTGTTGTAGCGCGTTTGATCTCATCGGCCACTGTACATGTAGACCTACACATGCTGGTCAAACCTAAAAGAGAACAAAAGAGGTTGGATAAGAAAAAAAGGAAGTATTACAGACATAATGGCACAATGTAAAATATATTTTAGGATCTAAGATAAGTATATGGTTTTGACTTAATGACTTGGCAATGAAAAAGCAAAAATCAGGGAAATAAATGACCACCAACAAACAAAACAAGTGGACAATGGAGTACCAAAAGGATTTTGAGTCAATCATTTTGAGCCTGGCCATTGTTTTCTTTTACAAATGCTGAGAGATGATGTTTGAGGCCACCGCCGCTGACTTCAAACACATCCAGTGAATATAGTTTGAGGATGAGATCTTGAAACCACACGCACCACTAAAACACACTGAGCTCGGCCAACAGAGTGTCACTCTCTGTTGGATCCGCCTGCACACAGCACACCACACAAACCTCCCCAGCTCCGGCTCTCCTGCCTCCGTCACGACCGCAATAACAAACAGGAAAACCAGCCAATGGAACAACACGCACATTCACTCTCATTTTTAAAAAAGAGAAGCACACCCACACACTCTCACACACACAAACAGCACATACAGTGGCTGTGGTAACCTTGGCGATGGTTTAAGAGCGGGCTCGCTGGCAGCAGAGGATGAGAGGAGCGTTTAGGGTTTCTGTTTCCAACTGGAACACAGCAGAATCCCCTCCGGCTCCACTTGGACCGGTCATAAACACCTCATTACTGCTGGAAAATACACATGTGCCTAATAGGAATGTTGATCCATCTAAGCTCAGTATGTAACATATTTATATCCTTTGGAGACACCATGTTTTCAGGGTTTTGGTTGTGCATTGTACATGGATTATTTTCTACAAGGCATTGTTTTTGAAAATTAGTTCAATTTATTGATTCATATTTTTATGGAGGACGGAACCTGGCAAAATAAAAGATAAATCAATCAACAAATAAATGACTCGATAAATAAATATGTCATTAAATATGGCAAAAATAATATTAAAAATAAATGTAGTCAATAATTAATTGATAAAATGTGACATAAATTGATATTTCTGTTTTAATTTGCTTCTTTATTTATTTATCTTTGTATTAATTTCTTTATTTATTTAGTCTTCTGTTTAATCTTCCCTTTTATTTATTTATATATTATTTGTATTCATTTTTCTAATTAATTAATTATTTGTTTATTTTTGCATGTATTATTCATTTATTTATTTTTGGATTTAGAATGCAGGTGAAGTAGGTGGTAAAAGGTAAAGCACATTAGAAAATATACAGTCAATCTAATGTTCATGCAAATTAAGTAAAGAAAGAAAAGTAAAAAAAAATATCTTTGCAACAAGAAGTAAAATGAGAAATGTTTCAATTTTGAGAAACTATAATAATAAAAAAGTAATATAAAATGAAATAAAAGTGTGAGACAGGGGATTACTTAAGATAATCTTCTAAGAAATAAAGTTTTAATGATTTTTTTTACTGCTAATATTCATTAAAGATTTAAGTGAAAACGTCATTTTTTAAGGCCTAGCAATAAAGCACATTTCAGCAACACGGCAATCTAAAGTGCATTACATAAAACATTAAACGCATCAAGACCAAGTGCAAAAGAAACACAATATAAAAGGACAATTAAAAACATTCATTAAAAAGCCAAGAGAATAGTAAATAAAAACAAGCTAAAATAGAATAAGACGCATATAAAATAAAAGAATAAAAGTCACAGAAATTATATAATAAATAGTAATATTAAAAGCTGCAAACATTGATTTATAAACTCCACCTAAAATCCTACAAAAAAACAACTACTGGCATGAGATGAAGGCTGCCTATTTGTTCTAATTCATTCATATCTGTATGTCTTCAAATAACTATTAATGCGACTATGTATTTGTGTTAAAAGTGCTACATATTGCATTTTTAGGTGAGTAAACGTGGCCTTTATTATGGTGTGAAATGTCATTTTTGTTATTAACTACAGAAAGTATTACTACAGTGGTGAAGAGCTACAGTCAGTTTGTGTGAAACAGGTGGCTGTCAGAATTTGAGATCATGCAAGGTGACATCCATCACGGTTTGATTCAGAGTCACGGAGGAGAAGAGGAGTATTAGCAGGGAGAACGCGTCCCAGGGAGAGCAGAGCAGGGCGAGGGCAGAGAAGGGGGGATAAAAGGAGGGAGAGAGCGCTTCCTTTGGTGCGATTTCCCCCGAGGGCAGAAGAGAAGAGGAGCGGGGTTGCTCCCCTGACAGATCTGAAGATGTCCTGTTTTGCTTTTCCTCTGCTCTCCCTCTTCCTGCAGGAAGCAACATCACGCTGGGCACCAAAGCCTTGGCAAGCAGCGGCCATTCAGATCTGGTTCTGATGTGTGCTGTCTACAGAGGCACTGGTACAGTAATGCAGAGACATACAGATGTGCAACAAGTCAAATGTAATTGATGTGAGATGCTGAAGAGGTACTGCAAAGTGGTCGAGCCACTGCATTTATGTCTTTGGTGGAATAATAGTAGAATCTGCAACCAGCACCGTAAGATACTGCACAGGGCAATAGACAAAAACTGAATATCTTTGAGTTGTGGACAAAACAAGACATTAGAGAATGTCATCTTGGGCTTTAGGAAACACTGATCAACATTTTTCACTATTTTCTGACATTTTATAGACCACTAATCGTCAATCAAGAAAATGAAAGACGTTGAATTGAGGTTTGAGTTAGTGTGTATAAGCGCTGAATGGAGTTGAAGTGTTAAGTGTCTTAGTGCCGTTGGAGTTCAAGCACTGAAATCATTAGTGTGATAAATTGAGTGCAAAGTGATGTATAATCATTAGAGCTGTCAAAGTTAATGTGATAATAACACGTTAGCGCAAATTTGTTTTAACGCCACTAATTTCTTTAACACAACTTGTGATTTAATAACCGTAGCGGGCTCGGTTTTAAAGCCAGAGTCATACTAGCTTGTCGAGACGGAGGTAAAATAACGCTCCAAACTTGCGCTAAAGTTTTGGCGAGGAAAAACGGGCATGGCCATTTTCAAATTGGTCCCCTTGACCTCTGACCTCAAGATATGTGAATGTAAATGGGTTCTATGGGTACCCACGAGTCTCCCCTTTACAGACATGCCAACTTTCTGATAATCAAATGCAGTTTGGGGCAAGTCATAGTCAAGTCAGCACACTGACACACTGACAGCTGTTGTTGCCTGTTGGGCTGCAGTTTGCCATGTTATGATTTCAGCATATTGTTTTATGCTAAATGCAGTACCTGTGAGGGTTTCTGGACAATATCTGTCATTGTTTTGTGTTGTTAATTGATTTCTAATAATATATATATACATACATTTGCATAAAGCAGCATATTTGTCCACTCCCATGTTGATAAGAGTATTAAATACTTAACAGATCTCCCTTTAAGGTACATTTTGAACAGATAAAAAATGTGCGATTAATCATTATTAACTATGGCCAACCATACGATTAACTGTGAGATTTTAATCGATTGGCAGCCTTAACTAAAAAACAAAATGCATTGGAAACAAATTTGATTATTTCACCTTGATAACATGATCCAACGCTCGTCATCAGAGGAATAAAAAAAGATTCAATATGAGACGTGCATGAATCCATGCCTATGATACATAATACATGTAGCGCACACACTCATACAGATGTCACATTCATTCATAAAATTTAGCAACTTAAAACAACATAACACACTGAGGCCCGTGGTGACGTTTGTTCTCATATCTGTCCGCACTTTTGTACTTCACACTGACATCATCACCAACACACACCCAGTGTACAGACTCTGAGTCCAGGGGTCTCCCAGGACACACTCGTTCTCTTTGAGTCTCAATCCAGACCCGCTCATTCTCTCTCTCCTTAATACATATAGCTACACTTCTCTCTCTATCTCCTCTGACCATTCATTCACACTGGCTACCTCTGTGTGTGTGTTTTCCTCTCATTCTTAGCGAGAGACTTTATCTCTGGATCAGATAAGGCTTCGGTACTGGTCTTAAACCTTCAGCAGATCTGTCCAAACACATGAGCTCATGTCAGAGTGCCGCTGCTGCCTGTTAACTCCATGAGCTAATATAGAGTCCATGTGTTCGTTATTCATGCTGTGTGGAGTCGTGGAGGGCCACGGCGTCTTTCTTCTATCATTTTCACATCCTGCGCTTTCCTTATTTGCCATCCCACCTCTTAATTGTGATCGTTTTGTCTCATTTTTTTTATCCCCCACTTTTTGTTATCTTACTTTCTCTTTCCCTTTGTCTCTGGATCAGCAACATGGCTCTAACAGCTTGAGTTTGATCATGTTAACACTATCAGATGTGGAGATCTCGAACACGGGGTGTCGTCAAGACAACAAAGCCGAAGCCACACAGGTAGAGCTGGGCCCGACCTGCATGATGGTCTCTGTGGTAATGTGTGTGTGTGTGTGTGTGTGTGTGTGTGTGTGTGTGTGTGTGTGTGTGTGTGTGTGTGTGTGTGTGTGTGTGTGTAAGGAAGAGATTGGACGAGCAAAAGGGTGAGAATATGTGTGTGTATATTTCACAGTCTGGTACAAAGAGAACAATGGCTGCGCATTTTGTGTGCGCACGTGTATTTCATCACCCTGTGTGGCTGTTTGGTGACTGGCTTGTGTATATGTGTGTGTGTGTGTGTGTGTGTGTGTGTGTTACATCCCCGCGGGGAGGGGAGGGGGTCCGCTAGGAGAGGACTAAGGTTACCCCCCGATGGAGGCAGCGCGGGGTCATCCCGCGGCGGGACACTTCTCAGGGGCGACCCTGCCGCCCCTCGTGGCCCCCCGAGCAGACGGGACTTCTGAGGAGAGGAGAGGAAGGACCAGAGGAGAGACCCCCGGAGAACAGGACCCCCGGTCTGCCCTAGACCCCGGACCCCAGCCCCGGCAGGGCCCGACCCAGGCCCAATGTGTTCCCAATCAGGAGAAACACAAACAATACTTTTATTAAAGAGAGGAGGCCGCTGAGGCCAGCCACACACACACACACACACACACACACACACACACACACACACACACACACACACACACACACACACACACATATAAAGGGAGAGAAACACTCATCTCTTCCCTCTTAATATAAATGGGAGCAACAATTTATGTTTAAAGCTGTAAATCAGCTACGGCAAATAACTGTCATATCACTATTATCACCATCACCCATGACCCCGACTCCTGCCTTCCCTTTCCTCCTCCGCCTCCCCTCTCCTCCATTCTTCTGGGTCTCATCCGGGAAAACAAACGGAGGGATTAGGGATTTGTGGCGGAGTAATGGGAGCCAGGTGGAGGAGTGTGACTGTGGGGGTCTCCTGCCAGATTAGGGGGAGCAGCAAGCCCCAATCCTCACACTCACACTCCTTCCTAAAAGCAGCTAATGTTTCTTTTGAAGAAATAATCCCGTTTGGCCATCTAATAGCACTTGGCAATTATGAGCCTTTGCAGGGCATGTATGGTATTACCTGAACCGGCTACCAGCGAGGAGAGAGGTGAGGAATAATATAGAGGATCTATCGAGTGTAACGATAAGAGACATTATACGTTAAATATCCAAGAAAAAGTCTTCTTCCCCCTTTTCCTTCTCTTCTTCTTCTGTGGTGTTTGGTCTCTAGAGCGTCCGGTAAACTATCACCAAACTGTAAATGGAGATTTTTATTTGTTGAGATTTATTTCGTGGTTCCTTTACTGGTGTTTATTGAGATGATGGACATAATTAGAGGAAGTTACAGCCTAGTTTAAAATGTCCTTGCTTTTGTGTTTGAGTAGGGAAGAGCAGGGTTGGTCGGGACACTTTTGTATCGAACCGTAACAGTAATTAACATAATTTGATCCCTGAACAGATCCAGGTGTCTGCTAACAATTTATCAAGTTTTTTAGGGACCAACCCAAACGTGAAAGACACTTTCCAAAACTTCTGCCTCCCCGGGACGGTTGGGATTAAACTATCAGTTAAATTGAAAAAATTGTAGTCTAAATTTGAAGACCTTATATTTACAATGTCACTTGTTCACACATTTCTTTAAGAAAAAGAAAACATTTGCAAGATTTTCATATCAATCTTTTCAAATCAAATGAATCTAATCTTTTTTTTTTGGGTAAGCATGCTGACTTTACTTCATTTTGTTTCACTGCCTGCTCTAAACCTGCTTGACTCAGTATGCAGTGCAGATTTGGGACACAGCTCATAATGATGTCACACATTTGGCCTACAAACGTTGCCCCCTTGTGGACCGCTGCAGAGCATAAACAGCCTCACACACACAGAGAGCTTCTTGCTGACTGTCTAACTGCCTGATCCCAGCCTGATAACAGTCTGTTTTGTTTGTTTTAAAGATGTGTTATTCCAAACAGCTCCTGTGTGTCCAGAGAGACTGCCGAAACACAGAGCTGAGAGGAGAAATCATTATATTAGAAAATGTGCGTTCAGATTAGGAAGTAAATGTGCTGAAAACGATTAAACAATTAGCAGATTTGAGGCTGCGGGTGTGTGACAGCCAGGGCTTCAGTGAAGACATTTGAATGTGAGAAAGGTCCTTCCTCCAATAACACACACACAGACCTTTATGCATCTGTTGCCACTTCAGACCCCCCCTTCTCTTAAATCTTAAGTAAGCCGGATGGAAAGGAAGAATTAACCCCCATGCAGAGGGAGGTGAATTAGAAGTCAGACTTTTCACACCTTCTCTGCAGACACACACACATGAAACGCAGGCATTCTCCATATCAGCTCAAGCGTAGCATCCAGCAGACGATGAAGACGAGTGTGTGTTTGGGGGGACTCGTCATGTAACACCACGTTATCAGCTTCTGTCTCTTCATCATCTGTCTCGTCGAGGGGACTCCCTCCTATCAGACAATCAGCACGAGCTAGTCCCAGCATCAGAACTAGATTTTTCTGACAGAAATCATGTGCTTCTCCGTGACTCAGAGTCCGCCTCGACAAATAAAACAAAAGAAAGAAGTATTCAGTGGCGACATCATGAAATCGGGGTCAAACCAGTTAAAGATAGCTTCAGAGAGGAGCTTCTGCTTCCTTGTGATCAACAGCAGGAAAAGAAAACATGATCCGTCATTACAAGTCTAACTTGTTTCAGCTAAACTTAGCAACATCAGATCTGCTCCGTGTGATTAAGTTGAAAAGTTCATCATCAAACAATCAGTTGTAAAGAGTTTGTTTGTGATTGAGAAGGAAAGACAAACCCTTTTTTATTCCTTGTATTCCCTTCTTCACTCCTCTCTGCACACTTTTAGGCCCAGATAGTTCAGTAAGCGGGGCGGCGGAGGCGAACGTTGGTGTGTTACACATCAAAGGCCAGCACGCGCACATGGAGGAACACGCCAGGAGTAAAAGGCCCGCGGAAAAACAAACACCGCCCTTTGTTCCGAGAGCTGAGCTCTGTTCCGCCCGTGATTAGAGAAAAGAGCGAGGGAAGAGGAGGCTGCGAGTGTGCGGACGACTTACTGTTATAGGCGGCCATATTTGCTTCATCAGATTCTTTGAGAGGGATGTGTAGCAATGGAAGAACCGGAGGGTGTCAGTCAGCAGAGGCCCGGCAGCCAGGAAATGTCACTGTGGCGGGGTTACGGCTGTGGCACGACATACTGGCTGATCACTAATTGCTGATTAGCTCTTCCGTGCTGCTGGAGATGGAGTGTGGCTGCTTGAGTTTGGAGGCCTTTAAAGGTGCAACTAGAGAAGGAAAATAATCTAATCATAAAAGTGTTAATGTGTGACATTTATACTAGGGCTGTCAATCGATTAAAATCAATTAATCGCATGATTGTCCATAGTTAATCATGATTAATCACACATTTTTTATCTGTTCAAAATAGTATTTAGTACTCTTATCAACATGGGAGTGGGCAAATATGCATGCTTTATGCAAATGTATGTATATATTTATTATTTCAAATCAATTAACAACATAAAACAATGACAGATATTGTCCAGAAACCCTCACAGGTACTGCATTTAGCATAAAAAATATGCTAAAATCATAACATGGCAAACTGCAGCCCAACAAGCAACAACAGCTGTCAGTGTGTCAGTGTGCTGACACATAGTCAACTATGACTTGCCCCAAACTGCGGCAAACTGCAAAGTTTAGAGCATTATTTAGCCTCCTTCGCGACAAGCTAGTATGATGAGGTTGGTACCAATGGATTCATTAGGTTTTCTAGCTTCATATGATACCACTCTAGCTTTAAAACTGAGCCCGCTACAACCTCCGGAAGATCGATTGCGTTAATGCATTAAATAAATTAGTGGCGTTAAAACAAATTTGCGTCAACGAGTTACTATCGTGTTAACTTTGACAGCCTGATACCGAGTACTGATCCGATACCAGCGTAACAAATGCTCTTTCGCGTGATGCGTCTTCAAATGTTTTATAAGATTGCTGGTGTTGAACTCTATTGACTTGTTGTAAATTTCAGCTCCCAGGGCACTAGTCTGTAGCTGAACCTGACCTTTGACCTCTCTATTGAAGGTAGCCCTACAAACAGAGAACTTCCTGGCTGTGATTAATAATCCAAATGCTCTTCAAAGTTCTAAAGTTGGATTTAAACTAGTTTACATTTTTTACGTTATAAATTATGAACCTTGGGCACGTTGACAGTTTGATTACTGTGCTAATGTCTTCTCCACCTAAAATATCCAGCAATATATTTTATCTTTTAAATAAACAGGACAAATCTCAAACATCTGAATTCTCACGCCTTTGATGTGTAAATGGTGCGGCCATACGTTTCTTATACTGCAGCGCCATTACCTCCTTTGTCTCATATCTGTAGTCGGATATCAAGAACAGGCCTCATCCTATGTAGTCCTGTTTGAGCATATCGATCTGAAAAAAGAGTTGTATCTCTCTCTGGTCAGGGAGATTATATCCGACTGCTGTAAATCAGACACAGGTGGATGAACTTCCTCCTTCCTATGTCTGCCTCCCAGCTAACCTCTCCTTTACCCTTCCTTTCTTTTCCTCTTTGTCAATCTCTTTTTTTTTCTTCCCCTTGATACACCCCCCTTTCTATATTCCAGTTCAGGGTGTCATGAAAATAAAAAAGGAGGAAAAAGGTTAAAGGCATGTGAAAATATCCATGCAAACATATTTCAGATGTTAGTATCCCTCCTTTTTTACCGTCATTGTTGTACAAGAAATTGCAATAAATCAACGTATGTGGCTTGAAATACTTATATAACATGCATTTTTCACACATACTCATGAGAGCATGTACGTTGACGCTTACAGACAAGCACGCACACATTCACATCAGCACTGTGACTTTATCAAAGCATTTCTGTGGAAGGAAGCTGGGCGTTTGAGTAGCAGGACTTTGCTGTTTGGGTGTACAAAAGCCTCAGTGACACGGAACGTCTGCCTGAAGTCCTATTCATCAAACTTAGAAAACCTTCAGAGGAAAAAATGTGGCCTGCTCGAAACCTTTTTGTGCCGCTTATACATCAGTCTGCATTTGCAGCTGCCTTAGGCCATTTAGGTTCATTAAATACGTACAATGTCACAGACATTTATAACTAGCGTGTGTAGTGTTGCTGCGCTATCCAGTTACCGGAAAGTAGCTGCTAACACAACCCGCTTTAAATTGAGACAATGACACTTTTGAAAGAAGAAAACTATTCTCCCTCTAAGAATGAAAAGCTGAGAAGAAATAAAACACATTGCTCAATGCAATCACGCACATCAACTTCATCAAATATGCCAAACTGCTTCAAATGCAACATAAGCATTCATTTGGAGTCGTATTTCGTATGTTCACTCTTCTTTTTCTCCTTTTCACCAACTCTTGAGAAGAATATCGGGCTCTTTAAGGGCTAAATGCTCCATATGTTCACCAGCAACCAGCACCACCAACAACTCTTTTTAGTGTTCAGTATACACCGGGAATCCCCAACTTTTCTCACTTGCTGTTATCGTAGGGTACTGCTCACGCTGCCTTCTACGGTGGTGCAGTTGCTAAAAACATAGGAAGCGAGACAACCAATGAATGAGCATGAATCATTGTCTTGAACGAGGACGTCAATGAGTCCTGTTGAATCAGACTCAAGTCGAGACAGACGGCTGTGACACGGCAGGTTAATGATGCATTCACGTGCCCCTCGGATGGTCCCATATTGGCGTTTGGCTAATGTAGCAAATGTTGGTTTATGAGAACGGACAAAACAAGACACTAAAACACCCTGTAGAGCGAATTCTCAGTAGATCAGAGCTCTTTCACATTACAGTCATTTTCACCATTGTTAATATAAAAATATTTATAAGAGCAGCTTCAAAGATTCTTCTTTATTTATGCTGCTTTTCAGCCCGTTCTCATTCCCAGGGCGTCAAATACCGACGTTTTGTCATGGCGGTCAGCATTAGATGTATGAGACGTACCGGGTTTTCCATTAACTATTCCATCCGTGGCAACAGTAAGCACTCAGGGAAAATGCTCCGGGAGTGTGGTGACGTTTAAAGAGCAAAAAGACACATACTAAGGGCGGGTGGGCGGGAGGAGAGGTGGATGTGTCCAACAAATATAAGGCTGTCATCCAGGAGACCGCTGTTCATGTCCCGTGTTCACAACGTTCAGTGTCTTTTTTTTTAAGCCCAACCATGTTTTTTTTTCCTAAACCTAACTATAGTGGTTTTATTGCCGGAACCTAAGCAAGTGTTTTTGTTTACTTAACAACATTAAGCACGTGTTTACTGCGACAGAAAAGTGACACCAAGGGGTCTGAAAAGCATCAGTATGTCAAATGTTGGGATGAGAACACATTGTACTTTTAGACTAGGTTTTAGCACTTCCCATTGTCCCATAACTCGCCTGTGAGTTGTCGCTGTTCAGCAAAACGTACACAGGCTCCCTTTAACATTTTGTACGATTAGTTAGTACATCCTGCTACCGTCTGCTCCTAATCATGTCGCCCACAACTTGCGTATCAAACTCTGGATTTTAACGCTTGCTCTAATCTTTGTTATGTCCGGAAAAACTATTTTTAAAGGCATAAATATTTTCCCAAGATGTTGATGCTCCCGAGTTAAGGCTAAACATTCCGCAGGGAAGGCCATCGTCGGCCCCATCGGTGCATCCCGTGGCGGGGGGTGCAGCGGTGGCGTGACTGAGACGTCAGGTCAGAGAGGAACCGACTGTTCCCCTAACGCTCCCCAAGGGTAAAGCCTTGGACTGCAGCTACTGTTTGTTCTACAAACTGAACTTATTCGATGATTGTTTCAAACGTCTTACATTAAACATCAGTGCTGCTTCTGATTGAAGAGTTTTTTTCTTTTACCAAAAAACACACTTAAATTAAAATAGGAGAAGCCTTAACTCACTGTTTAGCTGTGAGTATCCAGTTTCATGAAGAATAGTGTCTCAAAATATTATATTGCCTGTATATTACAGTCAACATTTACTGCTTGTATTGATGGTTTAAAAGAATAAAACAAATGTTAAGTCTCCCTATTACATAACTCATAATTTACTAGCATTGTTTCGGTAACGTTAACCCTACTTATCATTTTTAGACTAGAGTATCTGACACCTGACTGCTTATCGTGCCTTATTTTTTAAAATACACACTCCAAATATAATGCTTTGTACTTGACTTAGTGAGCAACAAGACTTATTGTTTATTCAGATGCATAAATGTTGAAGGAATGATTGCCAGCATATTCGGTTCTTTTTTAAAGACCGCCGTAGGCATAATACGCCGCTGCATGTTATGACAGATGTAACACCAATATTATGACAGCACGATGGAGTGTTTAAAAGACATTTCAGAGGTAATCGGATAGAGAAGATAAATTTGCAGTTCCAATCAATTTGCATTGTGTGTCTGCCTACATGTGCAGATGAGTAGAGATGAGTTTGTTATATCATCACCAGAAATGTGACAAACGCTTGGAGAGTGTATTCCCTTCGACACACTGCTGGGACGGCGTTGTAAAGAGTGTTATGAAAACACTACGGCTCTTAGATGGATGGAGTTCATTCATACAAACACACACGCACGCACAGATTTACGCACTCGTACGGTTTCAGTTGTCCTTCGCTTCAGCTGGCAGGTCATGTAAGAACAAATGCTTATGTACAAGGACGGCAGCGGGGAGTTCACCTCTTTAAAGAGAGTGGGAGTGCAGAAGAATTAAGGCAGAGGAGAAAACATTCAACAGTGAAGGACAAAATCTAGATAGTGGTACTGAAGAACAATAAATAATAGCAATACACATCAAAACACAATTAAAGACAAGGCGGAAAAACAGAGGGAGCATATCAGAGGTGCAGAACAGCAATGAACTAAAAATGAAAGCATGTTTAAAAAACAGGTGAACAGACAAATCTAATTTAATGTAAAGTCAGTTATTCAGTACAGAGTAGACTAAAACTACAGGCCTATTCTGCTGTACCTGCAGTAGGTTAGGTTTGGCAAAATAATGCATGGAAGTCATGGGTCATTTTGTGTTAATTGAAGAGCTCAAAGGGCCAAATTAGCCTAAGATGTGGGCCGAAATTGAGCCCTCAAATACATCTTATTCCCCCAACCCAATTTACTCCCAGTAAGCTACTAATATTTCTAAAACTGCCCCCTCTTAGTTGATTAATTAATTTCTTATTTATACCATTCTGGCATTTACATTTAAGACACTTAATAGATGCCACTTCTCAGCATTTTCTATTTACTTATATGCACTATGGTTATTTCTCATATATTGCACGTCTTGATGCAAATATTTGTACATATTTATTATATTCTCATTTCGCAAAAAATCTAAATGAAAACAAATAAAAAATTTAATTTGCAGGCCAGATTTGATGAATTCTTAACATGTAGAGGCTTATGCAATTGGGCTGTATATGGCCCCATTATCAGTAACAAAAGCACCATAGATGTGGGTTATTATTATTATTATTATTGTGGGGCCTAATACGTCTACTACGTTGTATAAGTGAAAGCAAAACTTAGTTTCAAAAGTCAATGTGAAACTTAACACAAAGACAACTACATGTTGTTGGTTTCACACAGGATGTGAACCCCAGCCTCCTGGGTGAAAGTACTGTATTTTATCTCCCATCCGTCTTCCCACATGGAGCTTCACACTGTCTATACTACAGCGCATGACTTCCGCATCTGCACAATTACTACGTTCGCTAGAAGTCGCTGTCGTCTTCTTTCCTTACCTTCTTTCAGTGATTTATCATGTGAATAGATTTTAAAACCAACTAGTGGGCGTAGTAGGCCCCTATCTAGTCATGCTTAGCTTCTGCTTAGCTGTAAGAGCTGTGACACTTTCATTGGTATCACTTTTTGTTACTACAACTGACAGCATGTGCTTCTCATTTTTGCATTTTTTTCAATGCTTTCAGCAACACAAACAACTTTCTATTTACCTCCATTGTTTTGGGGTGGAGGCAGAATCCTCAGTTGTATATCTGCGTGGCTGAATACTATCTGAATAGATACCACTGGAGGTTTACTGCAAAAATATGTTTGTTTCACGGGAATAGAAATTAGTCAGGAAATGATTCTATCAAAATAAATGTTGCTCCACAGTAGAAAAGACTTTAATAATGAGTCTCAGTGTAGAATCACCTGTATCACAGTGGCTATCAGTGTCGTGACCTCTCTCTATCTGTCCCTCTGGAGGTGTTGACACTCACCATGTTCCTCATATCTGGGAACAACCAATCCCTTCACCCCCTCCTCACCCTGAACAGCCCCCCTTACCCCCTCCATGTTGCTGCCGAGGCCACAGGCCTCATGGGAACCGCCTATCTCTACCCTGCGCCCTATCAGATTGTTGACACGAACAGATACCCTCACAATGAAAATATTTTGCTTCTCCTTACGCTGACATTGGCCTACATGGACCTACATCTCTGCCCCCGTTGGGATAAACAGCTCCTGTGTAGTGTGTGTGTGTGTGTGGGCGGGTGTGAATGCTTGTGTGTGTCCGCATTTGCTGACAGGTGCATTAAATAATCAGCTTTGGCATTCTTGATATCACAGCCGTGTGTGTGTAATATAGTAATATGTGTGTGTATGTTTGGTCAAGGGGGCTTACAGTCAGTTAAGGGTGTGAAATGGGGGCAGAGGGCGCCGTGAGGAGAGTTATAGAGATATTATATGCTGCTATCACTGCATGATGGATATTTGGCCTGCAGTCAGAAAGACTGTTGAAGAGTGAGAAGATAGAACAGGAAATAACAATCAAAACAAAACTAACCGGTTGGTGGAAAGTAGCTACTGGTGAGAGTCAAAGCAGAACAAGTGGAGACAGTTTCAACAACAGACAATACTGTACACTAGTGGGCTACATCTGGGTCTGAGAAGTGAAGCCAATGCTGAAGTGCCTTAAACCTGCATTCTTTCTAACAGCCAGCAGGCTGCTCTGGTTGCAAAAAGAAGTCTGATTGTCTAGAAGTCTATGAGAAAATGAGCCTACTTCTCACTTGATTTATTACCTCAGTAAACATTGTAAACATGAGTTTATGGTCTCAATCGCTAGTTTCAAGTCTTCTTCAATACAGCATGATGTTTATTTAGTAAATTATGGTCCCATTTAGAGGCTTTTAGGGCGTGGATACCTTGTGATTGACAGGTCGCTACCACGGTGTTTTCCGATCTGGGAGTTGTCCATGTTTTCGTCTTACAACTTTAACCCTTTCACGGTGTGTTTTCAGTTCATGAAAGTTAATTATAACCTTTTTGGTTAACTAAAAATGTCTTATTCAGCGTTCAGTTGTACTTAGCTACATCCTCTTGTGTCACTTCTGGTTGCGAAAAAACAAAATGGCAATGGCCAAAAAGACAAACTCAAGGCTTCGCAACAGCAGTCCACAAACCAATGGGTGACGTCACGGTGACTATGTCCACTTCTTATATACAGTCTATTACACTAGCATCTGATCACCACAAATTAAATCAAAACATTAAGGTTTAGTTAATCTTCCCTGCATTCAATATTTATAGTTTATTCATTGGTGGAAAGTCGTTTTATCTTTCCCACAGTGGTTTTATTTAGTAAGCATTGAACTCTGCACATTCTAAGATTGAAAAAAATTTTTTTTTTAAGTTCTTCACTATGTGCATATAGCAGAATGAATTACACACTCAAATATTCACTCAATCTATCCAACTGTACTAGTAAAAAGGCTTGTTGAACTCCTCTTGCACAACACATTTGGGACAGTTTAGAGTAACATTATACTATGTTTTATTATTTCAATTAAATGGAGTAGTTTGAAACACAATTAAACTTTCCTCAAGAAATAGAGATCATCAATTGGTGCATTTAAATATTTTCACACAGCACATTCAACGCCTCTGGTTTAAACCAAATTAAGTTGTTGGCATCTCCACAGAGTGAAATATGCTCCAATGGTTCCCCTGGGACATATTATCACACGGGTTAGGAAGGCCAAGAAGTCTCTGTGTTTTGGAAAGTGGTAAATATGAGTCATTTATTATGTAAGAACATTCATTGTTCCCCAACTGTCCTACTCCGAAATGAGGATTATTTGCTTAATTTATCATAGTTACAATGAAGAGTGTATCTTACAGGTTTGACAGCAGCAAAAAACAGATAGCTATGAATGGAAATGTGTTCATTTCAGTAACAGTGTCTTCTTTACTTTAAAACATTTCAACAACAGGGCCTGTTAAACATCTAAACAGTTACTTCTCACTGCCACTAAGAGCTGCCAAGTTTGCCAAATTTTTAATTCTAGCAGGTAAGATGAGAATCCGTCGGAGGTGGTGGCGACATTCCTGACTACAACCCTGAAAAGCTAAAGTCACTTCCTGTCTGTCCTCCCCTCCATCCAACATACTCCCCCTGGAGAATCTGCAGTAAAAACAAATCAGCCATCCAGGACCTCCGAGGAACCCCAGTGGCCCAATGCGTCCGTGGAGCTGCTCGATTATTTTTACCTGACACAGGAAAGAGCCCACTCATAATAAACGCAGGGCGAGGTGGTGACAGATCTCGTTAACCCTATTATGAATGAAAGGGGGAACGCGGTGCGGGGGGGCAGAGGGGTGTGAGGTGAACGTGTGCCTAGACGTCTCCCTGAGGTTCGGCCCTGACCTTTAGCACAACCTGACGGAGAACACACACATACACACTGTTTGTGTACCGGTGCTATCTTCAATGTATTTGAATGAGCCTAAAGAAACGGAAGACGCCAAGAGTGGGCCTGACCACGTTGTCCTGGGACCAAATCCTTGCAGCACATGTCAGTTCAGCCTAATACTTTACAAGCTACATCAACAGTAATCTTAGCCAGACAGATGTTAAATGTGTAATGAGAGACCAATCATACCTGATTCCAACAAACAGACAAAGAACATATGGCCACAATATGTGATGACAGACCGGACGAGCCACTGCTCCGACAGTCAGCGCTCACGTATCCGATGCCAACATATTTATAGACATTTGCAGACAGCACCACGCTGAAGTGATCTCTGGGTAATTGACATTACAGTACAGCTCAGTCAAGTTTCATGTTATGTTAGTTCACAACTAAATGGCACCGTCAGATTAATGCATGTTCGCAATTGGCCCCAACTACACATTTATGCCAATTTCATTGTTATCCACTCTGCTGCCTCTACTCAGTATTGTGCAACCCCATCACCAAACCCCTTCCAATTCCCTGGCGAGCTTAGAACAAGCTCTGCCATTAGACTGATAGGTCAGCCTTATCTCCACAAAATGATGTTCCCTTACAACTAAACTGCATTCTCAAATACGTTTTGAGGGAAACATATTTTCTCCCGAATTACAGTCGCAGTTTTAAACAGTTTTAAACAGTTTTAAACAGTTTTAAACACGTGGTTACCGTTATAAACAAAACATAAAACGCACAAAACTACTGGGGGCGGCTGTAACTCAGTGGGTAGCGCAGGTTGTCCTTTAACCACAAGGCTGGCGGTTTGCTCCTCCGGTCTGCATTTTGAAGTGTCCTTGAGCAAAACACTGAACCATAAGCAGACTTACAAAGGTATTTGTGATACATAAAAGACAAACGTAATCTGCGACCAAATATGTTTTCTTCCAAACATAATTGAGGATGCAATATAGCTGTATGGGAACATCATTTTTATGAGACAGAGCTGTTTAGGTTAACAACAAAAGGTTTAAAGTCCCTGTAATACCAAAACATGTTGTTTCCTACCCCGTTGTTTTTCTGAAATGGCTTACAGCATATGGGTTTCTCAACATTTATTTCCCAATGGATAACCACTCACTTGCCCTGAGTTATCCAGGCATGATCAACAGATGTTGTTCATTCTCAATAGTGCTGGCAAAAAATGAACAAAACAAATCTTTTCAACTGGGAGTTCTTGAGTGTGCTAGTACATACTGCTTCCAGGAAGTAGCCACAGCTCCGCTCTCCAACTCTTTCTCCTACTTCTCAGGTTTTATATTTCCAGACTAACTGTCAGGGACTGAAATGAAAGGATTACACCCTTAAACAGTGTTACAAACTCACTCAAGTACTGTGAGATAAAGTTTAGCTTTAAGCAGTGCAGGTGATGACTGACTGACAGATTTGCTGCTGAGATCGCTCAGTACTACAAATCCATACTGTATACTCAACCCGACTCGGCCACTGCTGATAACAAGCTCCCGCACGTATAAGCTGGCCTTCCCGTACATACTGAATTGTTGGAGTGACCATATATTAGGTCTCAATTGGTATAAACTAAGGCATCATGACATTCAAATTTCCTGGTACTATGTCTTGATTCTCAACCCGGTCTCACAGGAAGGCGTATGAATAGTATGACATTACATTATAGTCTCATGAGGACGCATTTTAGGCTTTTCGTCATTTGTATGCCACGCAACAAAACTACTGTAACATCTGCAGTTAGTTTGAGGCAACAAAACCACTTAGTTAGGTTTAGGAAACACAGCATGGTTGAGCTTAAAATAAGTACGTAAACTAACGAAAATACATATGTTAACAATATAACAACACGTCACAAACGTCACTAACATAACTTACAAAACAAAACACCGGTCACTTGGTTAAAAGTCATGTGTTTGATGAACCCATCCACCTCGCCACCCGCCCGCCATAAGCAGTCTTTCTTGCTTTTTATTCTAAGTCACTAGCTCGTTGCGTTCTTATTGCATGCTTAATGCCTAGCCCATTATCGTGTCATTTATACGCCTTTACGTGCGAATGGGCTGTTTCAGTACTACAAACCCATACTGTATACCCGACTACTGCTGATGCCAAGCTCCTGCACATATAAAATGCCCTTCCTGTACATGCTGAATTGCTGCCTGTATGCTGAAGAACACCAAAGAGACCATATATTTAGAGGTCTCACCTGGTATATACCTAGGAAAGATGACACCTGAACGTCCTGGCACTACTTCGTGATTTTAGATTACAAGAACAAACTGGAGCCTTTTATAAAGATCACGTTTTTACAGGCCGAATACACTGACAATCTCAGAATAGCTTGACTAGTAGAGAAGAGAGCACTAATTAGGATGTTAAAAACAACAAAAAGGGACATGCGATAGGTGGAGAATCAAACACAATCAACACAAGAAGGAGGAAAACACGTCACACTGAAGCCAGTGTGGACTTGGCAGTTGGCCATTGTTCTAATGAGTGCCCATTAGGAAATGGACTGAATCCCTTTCAGAGACCTTAAACTAATTTCCTGAGGCCTGCCGACTCCTTTGAAGAAGGGGGGGGCACTGAAAGGCTGCGTGTGCCACTGGGTCGCCAAGGTGACGGGACATCCCGGCAGGAAAAACAGGAAGTGAGGGCAAGGAGTGACTCTGATTGGACCCCTCCTCGCTCGCGTGCAGCCCCTTTCCCCTCTTTCATTTGTGGTAGACGTGTTAATGGGGCTGTGTCACTTTAAATAAACATGGCAACCATGTGAACATGCTTTGGGCATATATTTATTTGTCTCTCCATGCACATGTGATACCCATACAAACATTTCACCTACTTGACGATCACGATTGCATTTTGAATTCAAGGCTATAAAATAAATCCAGCTATGTGTCTATTCTCCATGTCTGCTTTTCCCAGAACTCTTTGCTACGTCCACCCCAATCCCACCTCTCAATGATAGGGCGCAATGCTGGAGGTCATTCTTAATCCAACTGTCTTTATTCTCTGTGTTATCTCCCTCTCTTCCTCCCTACTGAGTCCTTGGACTAGTTATCAGACAACCTGCTCGTCTATCCAGAACACAAACTCTCAGGTTCATCAAGTTTAAAGAATCCAAACAATGAACGTGCTGCATATGCAAAATGGTGCACAAGATGTATCCTTTATTCTATTTAATGTATTCATATTTACCTATTTAGTCATGCCTTAGAGTCATTTTGCTCAAACAGAATCAATCTGAGCCACTCAGGCTCTTTGAGATCACTGTAACCCAGCGTGACCCAAAAGAGAAACAAAGTTTTTAGGCAGATAAATGTCAAATCCTTTCTCTCAGAAGTTTAGCCATTGATCTCGACCCCCTCTGAAGTTGTAGTCTGGTGTAGCGTAGATGCGTGTATTAAAGACACCGTGTTTTGACATGTATAATAAAATGTTTGCTATTTCTTCCTGGAGGAAGTTATACAGGATCCCACCGGAGTAAAAGATGTGTGTGAACACAATGTACAACACTCATACCTTATATGTAGAAACACTCACACAAGGTTAAAGGACCTTTCTACCAATCTGTGTGTTATTTAGTTAAAGCTGCACTTCTGCAATCAGAACAATGGGTCAAATGATTACATGCAGTATGAAGTGTGTTGCTAGTAGTGACAAACCAACGGAGAATT
>CAKAOH010039801.1:0-11493 GCA_916701665.1 Sebastiscus tertius
CTCTCTCTCTCATCTGATGAACCAATCCTCTCTTTTCATTCAACAAACTGGCTCCATTTTTAACACCGTCTTGCCGTCTCTCCTTATGCTTCCTCTGTTTGAATCTGCGGCGCCCCAATTAGTGGGAATGGGATGCTCTTTCTCTGTCGCGGCCCCAATTTGGGATTTAGACTGATAAGCAGAATGCTTCTTTACATAAAAACCTTGCCTGGCGTAGCGTTAATGAATTACCCTCCAACCTGCGTGTTTCATTAAACACCTTCACACCGGATAATGAAATTCACTGAAATCACAGGTGCCCTAGATACTGAACAGTTCTGTGAGGTTATGTTTCTACATCACTTACTACTAATGTGCAGCAGCAAGATCTGTGACTAATAACGGAACAGTTCAAACTCCTTATGTTCTGAGATGTTTGCACTTTTCTTCACTTGACGTTCGTGCCATAAAAAACACTCAAAACCTTTCTCCTCTACAGCTTAGATATCTTGTGATATAGAGGACAAAAGTCACACTACAGGTATAAAAAGAGAAATAACCTCAGTTTGAACAAAACTACGTCAGGATGTTAATGCTGGAATTGAAAGAATTATCATTTTTACACAAAGCAGATTGATATGGAGATAAATCACTCCACTCAGGGTGCAGGCCAGAGGATGTGACGGATGCTACATGACTACAGTAACAGAGCATATAAAGACATATAAAAGCCATTACTGTCATACAAATCACCCAAATAATGAAATTCACACTTCAGCTGAACTGTCACCTGTTCCATGAAATGGACAAGATGTGTTTTGCTTGGTCTATTTACAGTGGCAGTGCTCTGCCCGAGTGTTGATGAGTTATCTGCTGCTATTTTTAATTTAATAAGTACCAGAGATCATAGATGTACTGAAGATATATGTAGATACCTCATTGGCTGCTTCAGCCCGCTGCTGAGATACGTCAGCATCGCCGTCATATTGGGGAGGTCAGAACTGGCCTGTAAACTCATACGAGTAACGAGGGAGCTGCTGTTTTTCTGGATACAAAGCACTATGACGTTTACATTTCTCAACCGATTTCAATGAGTCGTTTTTATATTCAAGGATTTATGATCGATGAGGAGTAGAAAAAGAAAGTTTGGTCTCCAGTTACTTAAAATCTTGACACTAGGCCATAATCGCTGCTAGATGCTGTAGCTGAGCTTAATGAACTGAATTACTACTTAATAATTCATTTTGCTGAGAGTTAACGTTCCAAAACCAAAGACAGAGCATCAGCTTTATAGTTGCGATATTAGATGCATATCGTAAATTTCAAGTTTTAAACACGATATTATCTTATACATAAAGATCTCTATGTGTTTAATGGTTCTTTATCATTAAAATTAGGGATCTTAATGATTAAACGTTTAACTGTTAACCGACATTAAGAATTTTAACCGATTCACGCTATCGGTTCAAATAAACATTAAAGATTCAATAAAAAGCTGAGCAAAACTCAGAAGAGCGGCTCGTCACTTGAAGGAGAATACCTGGTCCCACACACGGTCTGTCAGAAACTCGCTAACGCAACACTGGGTTGTCAGGAGTAGACCGCCGCCACACACACACGCTCCGTCTGTCAACCGGACTGCTAAAGTTACGCCGTGCTCACAGAGTACGCCAGGCAGACAAACAGCTGATAACCTCGCAGCTTAATGATGCAGTGGAGACTTACTGGGACAATACATGCAGCAGCGTCGTGGCTGCTACAGTAACTCTCCCAGACGGATGAACCGGGGACTCAGTTGTCTGTTTTGCGCGGACACTGCAGCTGGTGATAAATGATGGATTTAGCCTGTTTGTGCATCGGCTTTTCGTTGCAGCTGGGAGGCTCGTTAGGCACTAAAAATAGCACCATTGTGTGAAACACACTAATCTTGTCGGTTAACGGTTAATAATCGGCTAACGAGGGCCGGTTATCGGTTGAAAAAATTTAAAAATTAGCATCCCTAATTGAAATAATAAATCAAATTCCAGCAACTTGGTAAAAAAAAATTCAAATCTAACAGGAATTACAATTCAAGTAATGCAGCAATAAATTGGTCAAAACTTAATCCCAGTATATAATGTATACGGTATAGAAGCAAAGCATTGAATTGAATAGCAGCCCCATCGTCACCAATATCAGACCCAGCTATTTGAATCAGTATCGGCTCGGTGTCGGATCCAGTATCGGTATCGGTGCATTCCTAAAGATAAGTACCCAAAATGAAGTAATAAAAAGTGTTAGATTTATTTTCCTGCTTGGCAACTTCTTCTTCTCTCTTTTTAAAAGGGAAGTTACATCCAAAGCAGACAGCAAAGAGGTTATTAGTGTGTGAGCCGTGGAGAAACACAGGAAGCAAAGATCACGTCTGACGGCCAATGTGCAAAAAGTTTTGTATCGTCTAACGTGTTGCTTCACGAACTTAAAAGCATAGTTCGACATTTTGAGGAAATAAGAATCGTTCCTTTGACTTTTTTTATATTCCCGAAATTGGACGGAACAAACATCTTGCAGTCAGAGTGTAATCCATCACATAGTGGACAGCAGACGCCCACTTAGTGGAGCTCAGCAGTGCTGCTGCTCGCTGGACACACAGATGAAACTGCTACCAATCCTCTTTTAGCAGGCGATAAGGCATATTGACAGGAACTCAATTTTTAGTCCTTTAAGACTATTTTCTTTCCCCTTATCCTCTTATTTGTTTTACTCGCACCCTCCTCCTCTAGCTTGACCCTTCTCTCGTCCTCTCTCTCTCTCACTCACTCGCTCCTCTTCCTTGTCTTCCCCATCTGAATAAATAAATAAATGGGCAGAGGAAGAAAAGGACACGAGAGGAGAGAAAGAGATGAGAGAAGAAACTAGGGCACTCCAACCTGGCTGCATCGTCCAAAGCAATTTGCTCAGATGGAGAGCGAGGCAGAGAGGAGGAGGAAAACAAGGAGCTTAAGAGCATCTCTGCTAAAGAGGGGATGGCTTAGAGAAAACAAGCAAAATGGACTGACATGCTGAGCCACTGAGAGAGAGCGAGAGGAGACGAGGAGAATGAGAAAGTGTTGGTAAAATGACAAAATGGATGGAGCGAGCTGGGAGCGAGAGAGAGGCAGTGGTGGAAAATTGGACTGACGAGCGACAGAGAGAGACAGACCCACGGAGACCAGGACCCCCAATTTACCTCTTTATGATGCTTAAAAGAGAAATACTCACAATAAAAGCCAAGGGCAACTACATTTGTAGACACTAAGTTTTAAGAATTTAGTTATCTGTTATCTCCAGGGATGAATCAAAAAGGATCAAATGGATTTTAATGTACAACTCTATCGCTATTAGACCTGAAACGATAAGTCGATATGACAGAAAATTAACTGACTACAGTTTTGATAAACAATCATCTGTTAGTTTCTGGTTTCAGCTTCTCAATTGTTCTGCTTTTCTTTGGTTTTTAATTTGGATATCTTTTGGTTTTGGACTGTTGACAAAACAAACAATTTGAAGACGTGACCCGGGGCAAACGAGATATTTTGAAGTCATTTTTCTAAAACAATTCATCCGTAAATAATCAAGAGATTTATCTATAATGAGAGTAATTGTTAGCTACAGAAATCCAGATATGACACACTGCAACAAAAGATGTCTCATATCAGTGTGAATCAGGCGGCAACCTCCAGGTCTGAGAAGTGAAGCCAACGCTGAAGTGCCTTAAACTTGCATTCTCTCTAACAGCCAGCAGGGGGCGACTCCTCTGATTGTATAGAAGTCTATGAGAAAATGAGTCTACTTCTCTCTTGATTTATTCCCTCAGTAAACATTGTAAACATGAGCTTATGGTCTCAATCTCTAGTTTCAAGTCTTGTTCAATACAGCATGATGTTCATTTAGTAAATTATGGTCCCATTTAGAGTCAAATAGACCATAAAGCAGGGGATGCTTTAGGGCGGGGCTACCTTGTGATTGACAGGTTGCTACCACGGCGTTGTCCGGTCTGGGAGTTGTCCGTGTTTTCGTCTTAGAACTTTAACCCTTTGACAGTGTGTTTTCACTTCATCAAAGTTAATTGTAACATTTTGGTCACCTAAAAACGTCTCATTACTAGAGTCTGGTTGTACTTTGCTCCACCCTCTCGTGCCACTTCTGGTTGCAAAAAAAAAACAAGATGGAGACGGACAAAATACTAAACTCGAGGCTTCAAAACCGTAGTCCACAAACCAATGGGTGACGCCACGGTGACTACGTGCCACTTCTTGTATACATTTGATGGTGCTAATGCCAGCTAGAAGCATTTGTCAGCTATGAAAGTGAAGTTTTTAACCAAAATGTTAACATCTTCAGACGATCACTATTTCAAATTAGGTAAAAAAAATTTGGGAGATTCAGATTTTTCAATGAGGAAGAAGCTTCAGTTATACTTTTTTTTGGCCATTTCTTTAGTTGATAGTGAGAGAGACAGACAGGAAAGGCAGGGGAGAGAGAGAGGATGACATGCAGGAAAGAGTCTTATTGGCCGGACTTGAATGGTGGTCCACTAGAAGGGGCGGGACTCTGCCTCTCTATTACTTCAAGCAGAGTTTTTTATGTCCCAAAACGAGTCTGAAGGGGATTTCAAAGTGGAACATTAAAAATCATGACAACATGCAAAGCTGTCAAACATGAATAGTATATATAGCATGTTTACAGACGCTGCTAAGTGGCATCCAGCTATCACATCCAATTATTACTTAGCTACATGTGATTTTAGTGGTGCTTTAGCAGAGTCGAGGTTAAAACCGTTTTTCATTAACAATTCATAAACAGAGCGGTGAAGAGCACCATTATGGCTTTTTACAAGTGACACGCACACACAAAGGAAGAGAGCGAGCAGAGGGAGAGCGGGGAGGAGGAGGAGGGATCAGGTGGAGCTCTAGGAGGTAAAGTGAGAAGCATCGAGAGGAAAAGTAGTCTCCTCTTTCAAAAAGAGGTGAAAAACACAAGGAGGGGGGTGCTGGTGGAAAGTCACCGGACACGCCCCCCCGTAGATGATGCTATGAACGAAGAGCGATGCCGGTCTGAGCTACTCAAAATGTCAACTCGCAGTGTGAACTCATTGGCCAACTCGCATTGATTTTGTGAGGTACTTTATTTAGCCAGAGTTTCCCCAAAATCCATCAGGAATGTAACAGATGAACAAACGCACAAAAGAAGACTGAAATGTAGTGAAGTGACAAAGAAACGCGGGGGTGGTGGTGGTGGAGGTGGAATAGAGATGAACTGCAGAAATGGCAGCAAAAGGAGGGACAGAATAAGGAGCAGGGCATCAAGATGAGATGGGGACAGGTATTGAAAAGAGACGGTGATTCAAAAGATGAAAAAAAGATGAAGTGACACCGGCATGAACTGAAGTGAGAGGGGGGGATGAAGATGGGATGGAAGTATAGAGATTGAAAAAAGAGGAATAAGTGAAAAACAGATGAACTCAGGAGGGAGCAGTTGGTAAAGAGGGAGGGAGGATGGGGACTTGATGGTAGGAAAGTGGGAAAGAGGCTAAAGTGGAGTTGGGCGACGGCGGCAGTGAGACAATGAGGAGATGAGATGGATGAAAACGCACAGAGGAGGGGAAGGGAGGGAGGGAGACTAAAGAGTGGAGAGAGAGAAGGGTAAAAAGGGAGCACAGTGACATGAGGAGAAAGAGGAGGACGAGGGGGGGGATGGCTCCTCAGAGATAGGCCATTAATAATCCATGGAGCCTTAAGTACTCCTATTGAGGGAGAAAATCGCTCCTGTGAGCCTGAAAGCAGCCGCCGTGCTCGCCGTGCTCGTCCTCCCTCCTCTCTCCCCCGCCCCCCGTTAGTCCCTCGGCCTCTTTTAAGTATTGTTTGCTGTGTGTTTTGTGGCATCACGGGTTGTTACAGAGTTATTCTCCGGCTTCACACACACACACACACACTGTGATAACAGCAATCTCGCAGGTTCATTTCATGTCACTCTGAGCGAGAAGTCTTGGTGGAAATCTGTGTGTTGAAATTATCAATTTTCGAGCACATCAAATTCTGTATCGACAGACGACTCTCGTGTGGTGAAATTGCAGCAAAACAAAAAAAAAACCATGCTCGGGATGTAATGCCGGCACTTCTGTACTCCAGAAGGTTTTCTTCTCTGCCAGGATTCCCCATTCCTGTTGCCTCCATCTTCTGGGTTGATGTTTTTGTAAGAGCTGTCAAAGTCAATGTGATAAAACGTTAACAAAATTGAATACTTTATGCTGAACCCATGCAGTTGTGTTGTTGCCTGTTGGGCTGCAGTTTGCCATGTTATGATTGGAGCATATTGTTTTATGCTAAATGCAGAACCTGTGAGGGTTTCTGGATCAATATCTGTCATTGTTTTGTGTTGCTAATTGATTTCCAATAATAAATATAAACATACATTAATTAAGCAAGCATATTTTCCCACTCCCATGTTGATAAGAGTATTTAATATTTAACACAAATCTCCCTTTAAGGTACATTTTGAACAGATAAAAAATGTGCGATTAGTCGTGATTAACTATGGACAATCATGCGATTAATCGCAATCAAATATTTTATCATTGAATAGCTGGAATACCAGTGAAATTCCACGATTCTCAATATCTAATTTGATAAAAAAACAAAGCAATAACTCTCTTGTACTTCGACATACGCTCCTTTATTAAAGTTTGCATACTGTTTTTTGTAAATGTATCATTACTCCCTGATGATCCGCCTCAAGTTTCTCACCGTAATCTAAATTTTACAAGATAACGTTATAATTCAGTTTCACCCAATGCAGTTCTTTACTAAACAGAGCTTGAACGCATCATAATGCTACCTCCGTACATTAGCTGGTAGCTCCGTTATGTAGTCAAACTACATAACGGAGCCTGTGCTGCTGACGGGGAATGTTTTATCGTGGTTAGTCTCGAGCCTGACCTCCAGTAGAAAAACAAGTACAGTTACAACTTCAGAATTTTGGCATCAACTTAGTACCGAGTTATCTGTTCTTATGAAATCCCTCGTGATCATCAGCGGACAACTTTCATCTGACACTTTACAAGTTGACAGTGTATTCAAGCCTTCACTGAGATGCTGTACCTCTCTTCCTCTTTGTCTGCCCTCTTCTATCCACATCTTCTTCTCCTTTCTATGTCTATCAATCTTTCTGTTCCTGCTCCCCCAGATCTCACCCCGACTCCCCCTCTGCCCAAGCAGGCTATATTTAAATATGTGTTGAATGGTGGGGTGAGTCAGCGCCCACACCACACCGAGTCACAACGAGTCACACCTTGCTTTTAATTACAATTTCTGCTGCTCGCTCTTTCGATGCTATTTGGCCCATTTCTCCCTCCGTCTCTTTTCTCTCTCCCGTTCTTTCTTTCCTGTCACACCGTGGCCTCTCGCTCATTCTCTATTAACGTTCCCTTTCCTCCTCTCATGTCTGAGAAAGACAGAGAGGAATGGAGGGAGTCTTGAGAGAAACAGAGAGAGAGAGAGAGAGAGAGAGGCAAATGAAAAGAACAATGGAAACAGAGGAAGATAAATGAGGGAGACAAACAGAGAAAGTAGGTGAGAGAGGAAACGATGGATAGAAGGAGGGTAAGCCAGTAAATCTGAGGACAGACGGAGACGAAGCGCTACGTTTTCATTCAGGTGACAGGTACATTTTATGAAAGCTTTTGAAATGTCACGAAAAAAAAATAAAATGCAGATTAGGAGCATCAGTTTCACGAATGTCAAAAAATAAACTTTGAAATGAGGAATATTAGACAAGTTGTTATTGTTCTTTAATGTCAGCTAATGTTCGCCACATTTTCACGCTTTCACCTGGAGACGAAAACAACGCCAAATCCACTCGGCAACAGACTGATACCTGAGTAGACAGACGTCTCTGAGAGGCTGAGGTGGTTGTTGAGTCAGTATCGGCCCGCTGCATCCCGAGCTTAGTTTGCCACGTATCTTAAAATTCTTGTAAACTAACTTATCAGCTGGCTGAGAAAGAGGAGGAAGGAGGACTGATACTGACTGACGTCTGTGTTCTTCATTCTTTCTTAACTTCACTCAGTGATATTTATTTTATTGACATTCTAGATTAGTTTCCAGTAAAATATGATTGAGTTTATATCATGATTTGCTCTTATAAACATTACCGTTGCTGCTCTAAAAACAAAATACAAATAAATTTGAATCCTGTTCTGAATTTATTCTTTTTTTTAATAAATAATATATTAAAAAGCAATGATTTTGTAATGAAAAAGAATCAGTAAGAGTATTGATAAAGAACCAAACCGATAAGAAGTGTCAAAAAAAGAGTAGTATCAACAATACCAATCCCTACTGACGTGTTGCTGGTTTGTTTCGAATAAAGAAAAGATGTCGTCTGCATGACTTTGATGCATAGTCACCATAGCTGAGCAAAGAAAAGAGATCCACCCACAGAAACTCAAACTTCCAACAAACAAAGAAAGAAATCTGGGGATTACGACGCCACAGTACCGCCCACCGTTTGATTGGCAGGTGAAGTGCGGTGCAGAGAAACTACAGCAGTGAGCATCGAGCAGCACCGAAGCTGGAGACAAAAATATAAAACAGCATTGAACTTCATGATGTGACGACTGCAGTTCCACTGCAAACATCTCGGTGTTGCAATGTTGATTTTGTTTTCCTCATGATTCACAATAAAGGCCGAGAGATGAAGAGAGACAGAGAGAGAAAATGGAAGAAAGATTCATGTAAAGTCGTCGCTCTCTTGACTGGTGACGATGATGAATTAATGAAATCACTGACAAACCGCTGCACGGCGAGCCGGCAGCAGACGGGAGAGGCCCAGACAGGACAAAGACGGACGAGAGAAAGAAAGAGAGCTAAAGATGAGGAAATTAATGAGTGAAGTGACAGTGAGGAGCGACAGAATGAGAATGAGGCAAGGAAAGAGAGGAAAAAATGAAAATGAAAGAAGTAGAGGGCCGAGGAAGAGCAAGGAGGCCAGAGATGAAGGCAGACAGCGAGACAGAGATTATACACAAGGGGACGGGGAAATTAATAAGGGACACAAAAGAGAGAATAAGGTGGAGTAGGAGAGAAGGATGGAAAATGAGGGAGCGGATGAGGGCTGTAAAGAGAAAGAAATACGAGGAGAAGGGGAGGCAAACACGGTCAAGAGGCGGAAAGAGCCTGCGAGAGACTGAGATAGAGATGGAGACGGAGGAAAGGAGAAAACGGATGTGACAGGTGAAAGAAGAAAAGGGAAAAAACAGCATATAGAATGAGGAAGAACAGAGTCGGGGTCCTCAGTCAGCCAGGCGTTGCCTGAGGCGATGCCATTGTCTGTGTCTTTGTGTGTCTTTTTGTGTGTGTGTGTGTGTGTGTGTGTGTGTGTGTGTGTGTGTACACAGGGGAGGGTATTTGCAGTGCCAGAAAACAGAGTTAGTGGACAGATGCCCAGAGTTACCTCCCCCCCTCCTCTCTTTGGTTTTCTTCCATCCCTCTGTCACTTCGTCCCTCCATCCCTCGCCTCCTTCTTCTTCTTCTATTATAACATCTACATTTAGAATAGTGTAATCCTGTTTAGGTAAGCTGACTATACAAGGCATGTTTAGTTGTGTTGACATCTCAAAAAGGAGATTATTACTATTTACATTCAATACAAACAGCTTTGGGTTTTTTTGAGCATTTTGACCACATGCAGTTTGGAACATCATTTTCACATTCAGTGGATGTTTTTTACTAAAAGTGCATTATAAAGTATGGAGGACCTGACAAAATAAAAAAATAAATGGATAAATAAATAAATGACTCAATAAATAAATAAATAAATATGTTGTTAAATATAGCAAAAATAATATTAAAAATCAATTAATTAATTCATCAAATTTGACATAAATTGATATTTCTGTTTAAATTTTTCTTTGTAATAATTCCCTTATTTATTTACTCTTCTGTTGAATTTTCCCATTTATTTATTTATGTATTTATTTTGATTACATTTTAAATCTATTTATTTATTTTTGCATTTTATTTTCATTTATTAATTTATTTATTTTTGCATTATTTTATAATCATTTTTAAATATATGTATTTATATATTTATTTATTTGTGCACAATTTTCTTTTGTATTTCACCTCTTATTTATTCCCCCAAACGTATTTATTTCTGTATTCTTCTCTTTATACATTTCTTTATGCATTGTTGCCTCATTATACAAATGAGGGGGGTGTTACTCAACGTGTGTCATGGGGTCAGAGTGCATAGATCGACTATATGCTAGCCAGCTAGCTGACCTCCAGTCAGGTTTGGCAGGTTCCGTTAATATGGAGGATATCAGAGAAAAGGAAACGGAAACCTGAACTCCAGCAATGTTATTGTGTTTTCATGTGCTGGATGTGCACCTCTCCCACTATAACATGCACTACTTAAAGAACCAGTGTGTAACAATCAGGGGTATCTATTGGCAGAAATGGTTTATAATATAAAGAAGTATGTTTTCTTTAGTGTATAATCACCTGAAACTAAGAATCGTTGTGTTTCGTTACCTGAGAATGAGCTGTTTATATCTCCAGTATATACGGAGCCGGTCCTCTTCACGGAGCCGGCCGCCGTGTTTCTACAGTAGCCCAGAACGGACAAACCACTAAGTAAACTCTTCCTGCTTGGGTCGGAGTCGATAACGTTACCCACTCAGCCGCTCAGGAAACAAGACAAGGTTAACCTCGGCTGGCCTGGAGGAGCTGCAGCATTTATTTCTGCACAAAACTTCCACTGTACATTCACTAGATATTCTCCAAAGCCAAACTAACTAAACTAACAACCTCACAGATTGAGGTTGCAATCTGCAAGAGAGCCGTCAGATGTTACACACTCTACCTTTAATCTTGTGGAGCCTTTCAAGCGTCAAAGGGAGAGGAAATGAAACACTGAAAGAAATAATGTCTACAGCATAATTGTGAAAATGCTGTTCACATGTGAAAACATCACGCTGCTACAATTTGGACAATTTTTCAATCCGTCTGTTGTGAGTCCACTTTATGGAAGTGCAATACAAAATAACAAAAAGATCCCATTAAACCCGTTGACCAGTTTGTTGTTCTTGATTAACAGTTTTCTGTTTCTGAGAGAAAAAGCATAAAAGTCATTTTGGTTCGTAAATGCAACAGAAGAGAAAGTGAAAGATGGAAAAGAGCGAAAGATAAGAGAAACCAGACGAGAGAGGGAGGGAGGAGAAGTGTGATAGAGAGAGGTAGATTGAGACAGTAGAGAAAGAGAGAGGGAGAGGGAGAGAAGCGACAGGAGAAAGAGGATTGGGCAAGAGAACCAGAGCCGCAGAAAGACAAGAAAGGGCAGATTGCCAATTTAGCTTTCACCGGTAATCATTCGCACTAAGCCTTTCTTACAGCAGAGCGGCAGAAACATTCTCCCTCCATTTATATTGCTCTCATTTTTCCTTTTCTTCTTCTTTCGGCCTGGGTAATTCTCGCCATGTTTCGCAGCCAGCCA